>BLKR01003157.1:0-95000 GCA_011170035.1 Teleogryllus occipitalis
AGATTAAAATCAGGTAAATTGAATGAACAGTATATTATTTAGTGACCATGTTTTGTGAAGAAAATACTTGCAGATATTTTCAAGTAAATTTTTTGAAATTTCCCAGACACCCATATTTTTAATATAATGTCTAGTTTGCTTTTGTCACTTAAAATTTGGTGTCATTTTGTTATAGAACCAACCTAGCAAATTATTTTCATATACTCATTTCACATCCATAACAAATTAAAACTATAATTGCAGTAACATTTTAGTTTAATACATAATGTTTAACGGTGATTTACATTTTGCTTAGAAATGATGAGATAGATTTTTAATAATTTTAAGTAATTAATAATCTGAAAGTTTTTTGATCTCATATCTTGGGACAGTGGTTGCTTATTCTAGCTAATAATTAACTTATTTTGGTCTCATTTATTTTGTTGAATATTTTATTGAATTTTGTACATTTCCCTGTGAGATGGTCTTTTATTGGGCCCATTCTATTTTAGACACCATCCTAGATTTGTAATCATTGTTGCAGCTTCTCTTGACAATTCATTTGGTTAAAGTTTAATGGTAATATCAGTCATCATCACCATTTTGCTCTGTCATTTACTTGTATTCATTGCTTTATTTTCATTCTTTGAGTACTGCCTGTACATCAGCTTTGCTAACTGATCTTCAGATTCTCTTCTTTTATACAGAGGCATATCTAGGTATTCAGGTGCCCATGGCAAGCACATAATTTGTCCCTGTCAAGATACTTCAAATTTGTATTGTTGTTATTTGTTTTGGGGAATATTCTCTTCATAGTGCCTCTTGTGAGCGGCCCTTTTTTACATGCCATGTCTGCCATACCGTAGATAAGCCACTGCTATTATTCCCAGCAATGAATTACTACAACTCTTCTGGAACCCCTTCCTTCCTCTTCAAATTTATCCTATTTAGTCTCTTTTCTCTTTATCACCTTCAAAAACTGCTTCCCCTACTCTTCGTTATTCTTCCTCATTTTTTGCCCTTTCTTTCCAGTTAATTCTTTTCATTTTTCACCATGTCCTCATTTCAATGGCTTCAAATTTGATATTGAATGAGAAAATAAATTCTGGATGAGCTACCTTTGTCGTTGAAACCTCACAAAACTTAAACATGTCTTGCATCTTTCACGTGTAATCTTGAGTCTCGATCAATTAATTGTTTATATCTGTGATGCATTATCTCTGTGTGCATTTTAAAAATTGTTTGCGTTGTTGCCTGACATTCGATTATTGTTCTGGAGGAGTTTGGAGAAGGTTTGAAAGACTTCACTTAAGGGAGACTGCAGAAAATAAAAGAATAACTTTCAGGCTGAAGCTCAGTTAGTTGAACTTCTGTGGCATTTACTCTGTAGGATAAAAGAATCAGAATCTTGTTTTAGAGAAGAAGAGGAGGGTCTTGTGTTTCAATAGCAAGTACATTCACCTTCCACCGCTGGGGCCTTGGTTCGATCCTGAGATCGAGAATTTGTAATGGACAAAGACAGTGCTTAGTAAATTTACACGGGGTTCAATGTTTTCCCTATCTCTTATTCCAGAATTTCTACATCATCAATTTTGCTATTATCTACTCATTTCAGCATCACTGATGAAAATCAATAACTGGGTCTCAGTTGAAACCCCAATAAATAAATATATAACTTTTTTTAGAAATGGCTTCAGATGGTCTGTTTGTTTGATCAAAATTGTCGTATAGGAAATATATTATCTCTGGATGCAAGACTAAATCATTTATATAGAGGTTGATCAAAGGGGGATGTCTTTGTGTTGTAGCTATTATCAATTGTTGGATATGCAATAAAATTATGATTTTGTTTTTTCTTTAAATACTGTTAATTTGTAATTCAACTGTAATTAGTGTGTCTATCTTATCACAACAACTTGTAAACTGGATTAATTTTAATAAGTCAGACATTATTCGACTTTGTAAATGGTGTACCCCTCATGCATAATATAAGGTAAATGTATCCCATGATGTATTTTTGTAAAGTCTGGTTTTAATGGGTTTAATTTATTGAATCAATACTTTTTAATTTACAAAGAAAATAATTGCAAGAATGTAGAAGAAAATAAATGTAGTAAAAATAGTATTTTAAAAAAATAGTCTTTTAAAAAAATAGTCTTTTTAAAAAAACATAGAAGAATGTGGAAGAATCTCATCTTTTTTGGAACAAAGTAAACAAAATATTACTCAAGTTTACTCAAGTTTTCAGTTTATAAGAAAGTTTACAAAACAATAGGTTTTCAATATAAATAATCGTAATTATATTTAATTATAGTAATTAATTTTTAAATTCTGCAGTTCAGAAGTTATGAATTGTCAAAATTTTTAAGTGAGGATGCACTTCACACACTGATGATATTTTTATGATGTCTGGTTTCTTACCTTGCTATGCAACTAAAGCTGCAAGATAAACATATTTCATATTTTAAATCTATTTTGGGACAATCAGATGCACAAGTGCAATTAGTGTTTTATTTTTTTGCAAATTTGAAGATTCAGAGTATGCTCAGACTTTTTATTTGGGTTGTTGAATTTTTCTTCAGATCTTCTCATGGAAGTTGTTCACTTTTTCCCTACCAGCTCCCTAAGTACCACAATTGAAGAATTAGATATTTTTATTTATGCTTATGGATGTGGCCCAAAATTACGAATTTATTGCTAATTATTTACACATTTAATTTAATTGCTTCTTTTTCACTTAATCTTGGTTTTTTCTTTTTTCATCTTTTCTTTCTAAGAATTAGGTTTTAATCTACCCTAATACTCAGTGATATAAAGGAGAATTCTTGCACAAAAGACTATCAGACTTGTAAGGGAGAGAACAAAAATATTAAGGTCGGAAATATAATTTTGTCAAAGTCATGAAAACCTCAAGTGTGCGAGAATAGAATCCTTATCTGCTGCCTTTTTTATTGGACTTTACCGAGTTTTGTAAAATGTTGATTTAATGATAATGCAAAAAAAGAGAAAAAAATTATCTCTAGTGAATAATGTTGAAAGGATCAATCATGGTTTTAGTTCATATTGTCATTATTATGCATTATTTGCCATGTTTCATTGAATGTAATAGGTATTCAGTAAATTATTTAGCTTAATAATTCCCATAATTGAGTAAGCAAAAGTGATTTTTGCCTGCAGGATGATTAGAAAGTAAGAATAAAAATACTCTGAATGCCATTAGGTGTTTATTAGATACAAACGGAAAGTATGTTGTGTGCGCTGTGCCCATTTGGGTCACATGTTAATCCTAGTGCTTCCTGAGATTCACTATGAGGAATTGGATGTGTTAAAACCTAATTCTTATTTCATCTTTATGTTGTGCATCATCTGAGTGAAACCTGTATCCTCCACGATGTTTTTGAAAGAAGTGAAGAGAACACCTCAAACCACTACTAATCATATCATCATCATATGTGATGCCTTGGCTGATTTGGGTAGAGGGTGCTCCATTAGCCCTTTTCCTTTACTGAGTTATTATTCTATACCTTTAAACCTTTCTGTCGTCAATGTCTTTTTGCATGATTCTTGCAATTTGAAGATCCTTTTTACTTCTTCTGCCTTTCTTCTCCTCATAACTCCACTAATCCATTTTATTATGTCAATGGTTGTTTCGTGCCTGTTTTCATAGAATTCAAATATTTGTTGGTAAGATCATCAGAATTCATTCTTTTGATGAGTCAGAAAAGTTTGGTCTTTGTTTTCAAATGTCACTGAATTTCTATATCTTTCTCTTAGGTATTGGGAACTTAGTTCATTTTTGGCCAAAATTGGATATTATAACACTTGTTCAGATTTTATTGCTCTTCCTGTAGGTATTGGAAACTCTACCTTAAAGACGTTAATAACAAAGTTGATAGGAATGAAAACGCCTTGTCCACCTTCATTCAGAGCTCACACATTTTGAACTTGTTAATGTAAATGTGACATTGTCCTTTATCTCTGAGGTACATGTCCATTGCTTCATTTTCTATCTGCTTCGAAGATCACAAGTGAGTGTAAGAAAAATTTTTGTTTGATTTTTCTTTTCTTTTTTCCTCAAGTTTTCAGTGCTTGTTTTTTTCTGCTTCTTCTGTTGATCATAATGAAGTTACAGACCATACTGAGGACATACTTTCACTGACATGTTTTATAAATAGTGGCTGAGTTTTAACTGCTAGTTTGTTTTAAAAAAATGTGTTAAAGTGGTTTATTTTTTTCATCAGTTGTCGTCAATTTTAAAGTTTTAATATTTTTTAATTCAAAATGTCAGTTAAAAAAACATTTTATCTTTATTTTTATGTTTGTACAACCCAATACAATGATATGATGCTGTTGCAGTGAGAAGATGCATAATGTTTTAATAATTTTGAGCCCACGTATACGAAAAATTCTAACAATGCCAATGTTCTGAAGACACTTGCCAAGACTTATTAGTAGTGTGGCAGGCTTAGTATGTTGGATGATTTGGCTTCAGAATTTTCAACTGATTTAGGACTTCTCCAAATGATTTGATTATGTGTAAGAGGCAATATAAAGAGTAACTGTCAACATCACTATTGTTTCCTTAGTCTCTGGGACTGGAGAATGATGAACAACCCGAGGTTACAAACTGCCATCTCTGTTCTTTTGTTCCGTATTCCTCTTCTTTACTTGAGTATTGTATGTAATTAAAATGTGAAAGTTTCAATCACATCCGCAATATTGTTTCATTCCATTAAAATGCACCTTCTCACTGTATCCGAGTGTCATACCAATGAAATTCTCAATTTAAAGTATCTATACGTATTATGTTGTAGTTTTTTTATTTTGGTCATAGTAGTACAATGTGTAGACTGATATCATTTCAAGAAATTATGTAGTATCAAAGATGTCAATTAATTCACGACAATGAAAAAGACATTTCAGTTAGTATTTTGCATGAATTCAAATCCTTATTTGCCCCCTAATTTTCTTCCCCCCCACAAAAACAATAACAACAAAAAACAAGTCATTAATCGTCGTGCATTAACGTCGTACGATGTGAAGGTTTCGTTTACTGAACAGGACCACGAACTTTCTATTAACTTCGGACATTACTCTCCGCTACGTCTGCAGAGCGCTTTACCCGTGAACAATCATAAGCGTGTTAACATTGTTGCGCTTAGAGCGTAGCGATTGTTGTGGCGAACATTATCAGTTGTGAAACGCTGTTACATTTCATAAGTGTGCAGTGCAGTGAGATGTACCACATTCAATGAAGGTTCTACGCATACAGTGATATCTTCTGGTCTTCATTTTACGATTGCCCTAATGAAATGGGTCGTGTTGAGCAACGGCGATGAACAAGGAACTTCACTAAAAGATGTAGACGTTACCACGATGCATACTTGAAAATCTTGTTTATTGTGCACGCAAAAGGAACGAACTGTGTTATTGTGTGTCATCGAGAACGTCTGGTTACGAGTTCGCATGATATATCTTTGAATTCGACGACCATTAAGCCTCGTCTGCACTGGAAAATCTTAGCGTTGCACAGAGGAAGTTCGCGCCGCAAAAACGTTTGTGCTGCAGGTTGTGCGTCCGTGCTTTGTGCGTTGCGACGTTTTTTAGACTGTGTGTATTATGCGCCAATGGTGGTGAGTGCGTATTCGTGTTGCGGTAAATTTTTTTGTAGTACTTTTTTCTTCATATTGTGGGATGGTGCATTAAAATAAACTCTTCGCTTTTTTTAAAATTAAATTGTGAATATTTGTGAGGTTATGTTACCTTCAGTAAACAGTACATAGGAACGCATCCTGTGCACACTACAATTAATTTGCGCCGCAAATATCTTTGAATTCAGTTTGCTCGTGCAAAATTTTACGAAATTAGTTGCGTTTGGCGTCAATTTTTGCAAATCTGGACATGTGCGAGCGAGACAACACCGGGCGAGGAGGAACAGAGAAGGATGGCACTGCGCAAACGCGATTTCGTCCGTTCGGGACAGGAAACTTTGTTGTCAGGTTCTTAAACAGTTGAGCAGCGCCGAAGACGCATTGATCTGCGGAATGTATCCTTTGACCAGTCATTTCTGCTGGAGCCGCAGGTATTACGGTTCGAAGTGTCAGTTCAGTGGAGATGTAGTACATGCAGTTGGGAGGTTAGGGATAGTTTCTACGTGTGTTTTGTATTGTTCCAATATCGTTACTAAAAAGCATTGATGCAGAAAAGCAGATGAGCATTTTTATGCGTGTGAATGAAGTCATGGAACGATAGTGGCGCTTTGAATGTGTGCACGTGGCGGGTTGGACGAGTGAGAGGCTGAAAGAATGGATATAAGTGGCGCCGTGGAATGCAAGTGGCGCTTTGGATAGGTGCGAGTGGTGCATTGGGTGATTACGAGTATCGCATTGGATGTATGCGAGTAGCGCATTGTATAGATGCGAGTGGTACTTTGGATGAGTGCGAATGGCGCATTGGATGGGTGCGAGTTCGATATTGGATGAATGGCGCATTGGATGAGTGCTGGCTACGCATTGGATAAGTGCGGGTGGTGCTTTGGATGGGTGTGTGGCGCACTGGATATGTGCTAGTAGCGTATTGGTCGAGTGCGTGTGGCGCATTAGATGTGTGCGAGTCACACCAAGAATGTGTGCGAATGATTGAAAGGACGTGCGTGAGTTGCGCTTTGGATGTGTGCGAGTGTCGCTATGGATGAGTGCTAGTGGCCCATTGGATGAGTGTGAGTGGCGCATTGGGTGAGTAGGAGTGGCGCTTTGGATTGTGCGATTGGAGCTTTGGATGTGTGTGTGACGCTTTGGATGAGTGCGAGTTGCGCATTGGATGTGTGTGAGGGGCGTATTGTATCAGTGCGATGGACACTTTGGAAGGATGCAAGTGGTGCATTGGATGAGTGCGAGAGGCGTATGGAAGGTTGCACGTGGCGCATTACTTCCGTTCAAATCGGCATCGTAAGCATGAGTCCATCTATATATTAAACTTCGAGTACTCCGTTCCCTCGTCAATCGAACAAGTGTGGCCCAACTTTTATTTGTTTATTTATTCGTGTATTTGTATTGAATGTTTTTGTACATTCATTTAACTTCTATCTTTTCCTTAATTTTCTTCAATCTTTCAACATAATACGTTCGTCAGCATCGTCGTCGGTGTCGAGCTATCATTTTGGCACCCTTCTTGTTGCCACAGTATCGGAGTGATCAAATGAAGTTAAAGAATTTTTGCAAATCGTGAGGCATTTCATACGATTGCATGCATCTTTCGTGCGATTGCGCATGCGTGAAATTCAGTGTTACTATAGAGTTACAGTCGACTCCGGTTATAGTAAACTTCTGGGGACGATCACTCTCGGTTCATTGTATCAGAGGTTCACTATGTCTGATGTCAAAATTAAATAGAATTTCTCCACAAATATTAAGTTTATTAATACAGGGATGCAGCAAAATATTTTCAATTCGTACATTTTTCATTTGAAACTTCTCCAGTTCTTTCTCCAGAATTCGTGCTCTCTCCATACTTGATTCTGCAATGACCCCTGTTTGTAAGTATCGTGGTGCAGTCTTGACACCCTTCAATACCTCTTGCACTGTAGGAACACCGTCCCACTAGCCGAAGGCTTTTTTACTCGCCTAATAACAGACGACATGCATTCGATGCGCAAGAGGCTAATGAAACTGATCGCTTTTCCGCGCGGCACGGCGGATATCGCCAGGCTATGACAGTCACGTGGTACCTGTCGCCCTGTAGAACTCAACGCGCTTTATCCCGCGGAATATCAGATAACGACAAGCTTGCAAGCAACTGACGCAAGCAATCATGCGTCGCCGCCGCCAGTTGTAGCCCACACAGGAAACGACCTTTGTTTTCGGAGTGAAACTTAGTGGCATGAGGTTATCAGTAAGGTCCTTATTCCGGGTCCGCTACTTTCACCTCAGGCGAGATTTATTCGATTTAGACCATTCTTTGGCTGGCGATATTGTTTTCAAGCTGCCTAGTGTTGGAAATTGTGACACTGAGACGATATATTTTCCAGAAAGAAAATAATTTCCAGGATGTTGTACGAGATGTAGTCAAGAAGTTCCCTGAATTAGCCAATATGTTTTTATTTATTAAAGGTACAGTAAATTAAATTCATTATATATTCACGATCTCGTGGATTCATTCATACACACACAGCGAGTTGTTTACGGCTGACTCCGCATCTCGCTTCCCGATCTCCATTTTTCTCTATCTTCCCAACCTCCCTCCTGTAATCCTGTGGCAGCCATCGCGTCTTGTATATCTTGGGCCCAGCTTCTTGGTGGACGACCCCGTTTTCGTTTCTCGGGAGGAATCCATTTCCAGAGTAATTTAGGCCGTCTAAACTCCTCCATTATTTCTAGATGACCATACCAGTGGAGGCGTTTGGTTTCAATGTTGTCGATATTTCTTTCAACGCCCACAGTATATCTTATTTTCTCATTCCGTACGTGTTCCAATTTGGAACTGCCACTGCTTCTCCAAAAATCCATTTCAAGTGCAAGAATTCTGTCTCGTTCTCTTTATTCAGTTCCCATACTTCTGGTCTATAGGTAGCGATATTTTCAACCACTGAAGAGTAAATAATATGATTTGTTCTTTTTGTTATTTTATCGTTCCACAGAATGGGGTTTAGTTGCCGTGTCGCTCTTTTACCTTGTCTAATTTTATTCTTGATATCACTACTTTTACCATTAGATGATGAGGTGACTCTTAAATATTTAAAAGTTGTACAACCTTTAGTTTTTTTCAGTCTCTATCTCTATATCTTCCAGCTCGTCATCTCCCACTTTGAGATACTCAGCTTTAGACATTAATCTTACGCCAGATTTTTCACGTTCCTCTTTCAACTTACTAAGCATGTAACTCAAAGTCATCCATATCCCCGGCCACTATGATCCGATCGTCGGCAAAGAGTAGGGTATACATAATTTCACTACCGACTAGACTGCCCATACCACTACATTTCCTACTCCACTCTTCAAGGGCTTCCTCTAAATAGAAAACTGTCGGTGTCATAGTACATCCCTGTTGAAGGCTCTTCGTAACTAGGAATTCTGAGGAAACTATTGCCTATTTTGACCATGGTCATACAGTTGCTGTAAAATTATTTTACGGCACTCCATTTCATAAGTTATCGACACTATTCTTATATAAACTGGTCCACTACTTGTTTTGTGGGACAGGGTCGTAAACCTTGTGTAGATCTACAAAAGCTAGATGGAGCTGTTAAACATCTACAAACGTTTTTCTATGAGGTTTCGTAATGTAAATATCCCAGTTATCCATGATCGCCCTGGTCTAAATCCATTTTGCTCTTCAGAATCCTTCACTTCCCTCTCTATGATTTCTGTCAAGATAAGGCCATAATGCCTAATGACGGCATTACACTGTAAACACGATACACACGATAGTTGGAACAGTCTTTCCTGTTGCCTTTCTTATACAGAGAAGTGATTATTGCAGTTTTCCATTCCCGAGGTACGATATCTTATTTCAGACACTTATATATCTTAGCCAGGATCTCATAGAGTATAACTGGTGCGGATTTTGTCAATTCATTGTATATATTACCAAGACCAGGTGCTAGACTGTTCTTACTTAATTTTATAGCTCTGATTACTTCTTGAGTCGTTACCGGTGGGATGTGTAAATTTTCTTCATTTGTACACTTCTCATGTACCATGTCTAGCGAAAAATTGGGTCTATCTTCCGTAAGCAGTGTTTTAATACTCCCTCCCCTCTTCCGTGCTTATTGGACTATTTCTTGCAATATCATTATTTTGTTTTCTCATTGCCCAATATATTTGCTCTAGTGATTCCAAAACATTTCTCTATATCCTCCCCTATATTTTGCCATGCCTCATTCTTTGCTGCAGTAACTGTTCTTTGCGATTCTTTCTATCTCTATATATTTGAAGGTCTTGATTTTGTAGTTAGCCACTTGTTATATGCCATTTTCTTCTTATATACTAACTCCGCTACAATTCCACAACATTTCTTTTTTCCTATTCCATATGTGTTGTTGTTCTCGCTCCCTTAATGCCTCAAAGGCAGACTCGTGTATCTTCTTTTGAACCGCATCATACATTTTATTCATACATTTCATTCATTTACAATTAAATTTATCTTCAAAATATTCCCCTCCTGCATTTAAACACTCCCCAACGTTAGTATAATTATTGGAAACAGTCAAGAGTCATCCAGAATCAAAACTTTTTGTTTATTTTTTTGTCTGGTTTGGTTCCTTATTTTAGGTGCCTAAATCATTTTTTGTGCCTGAAATTCCGAGGTCTAGTGATCAATTGTAATGTGAAGTGCTAAGTGTGGTTAGTAACAAAACATGTACTGTGTATCTTGTTCCGTGCTCAGTTCTGAAATAACGTAACTTTGTTACCATAGATGCGACGTTCAAGTTTGATCTGCAGCGTTTTTTGCGGCATCCACAGGAAATATTTTTAACATTAGTGCAGAAAACGAATTTATCGTGGAAAAAGGCCGAATCTCGTTCATTTACTTTCTATACCGTGAAAGTATCGCGTAGAAAGAAACGTCCATTCTTCTGTCTAGAAAAATTATGAGGAAATGGCCGTGTAAAAGAGGCTTCAAAAACGCGAATCAAGACGATCTGGCAATGTGGGATTGAGCGGTAGCAGTATACACTGCCGTGAGTTCCGATTTACCAATTATCAAAGTTTGAATAACGAAACCTGAAAAAAAGTTTTTGAGCGTTTTGTTGTGAATGGAAGTAGTTGGAAACTACGGCGGCTGAGTTAGCGCGAAATTACCCTAATGCCATATCCACTTGATTGGCATATGTTCGCCAAGAGCTGACCACCAACGAATGATCTGCATGCATTATTGTTTTTTATGTGATTAAATAATTAGGTATATTAAATATACAAAGAATTGTATAATGTGGATGAATTCCAACAACTTCATGAAAACTAGTGTTAGCAGCACACACTGCCGTCTCAGTTGTGAGCAAATTCCATTTAGCGTGACCGCACGACTAGTTTAGCGTGTGACAAGGCACGTGATTATATCCGCTAATTCTGGTGGAAGCGCGTTTTCTTATTTGCTTAAGTGCTTCACGCTGTGCACCAGCTTCCTAAAGTTTCTTACTCTTCACAGTATATGATCACGTGAGTGACCCTTTAACGGGGAAGTCTCATAAAATACGAAGCAATTCAGCGATTCAAATTGTATAGACTTTATAATTCCAGTCGATTTGGTTCTAAAATTTCGTGAAGAATTGTATTTTCTACCTCGTCCATGTCAATATTCCCAAGTGCACTTCAATTAGTTCCTCCATAGCAGGGAGCAGCAATGACTACATGCGCGGGAAAGAGCTCTTCGCAGACACCTGGCCTGCCTTCGTACATATACGGAGAGTAAAAAGATCACATGGCCGCACTTCTCGGTGTTGTTTTCTCGGAAACTAATGATTACGATGTGAATAATCGAAGTACTAAATTGAAAACTCTTTTCATCATGGAAACGTTGGTTTTTACGACCGAAAATTATATATGTATATACTGACGAACATCCCCGCCCAGCAATTTCCTAGGCGCCTGTCAGGAATTCGCAGATTCGCTCTTGCGAGCTTTGTGATACCTCAGGGCAGTGGGATCTTTTTGGGTCTCGAGAGGAAACCCAAACAAGTACACATAAATCAATTAAACTGGGTTTAATATTCTGAAACCCTCTGAAATGGTTACACTTAACACACACAAAAAATACACCGAACAAGAATAAATGGTACCTTTCTCTTTTAATGCATGAAACCTTTATTCATTTCTTTCGCATATTTAACCTGGGAATTCCCACTCTTGAAATTTACTCCAATTCCAGTTTAACCCGTCCAGTGATGCAGGGTTCAGATTTGTGACATTAGTCTCGAAACAAATTTAACATCTTGAAAACATTTACATAATACTTTCAAATAATTTATCGTAACTGTGAATAACGTGAACCAAACAATTTTTATAAAAATTCTTTTGGCAAATTACTTAAAATGGCACAAATTTTTAGTTTCTCTGCTAGCTTCGTGCACTATTTTATCTCTCCCTATCAACGTTCCCCTTTAAAGTTCTCCCCGGTCGCGGGGCGTTGACATATATTTCAGCGCTTGTGTGCTGTTCGCCGTTACCTTCGCTGCTCGCCTCGATGTCGACCTCGGAGTGACGGCGGCGCACGCCAGCGGTTGTGCGCCGGCGTTCGAAGGGCCTTGCTGCTCTCGGTTGCGGTGCGTGTCGGTTCACCTCACGTCCTCATCGGCTTCTTTCTTCCTCTCACGGCGCCTCACGTCCTCGTCTGCTTCTTTCTTGCCCCGTCGCCTCGTTCACGCCCGGGTGCAAATGTCCCTTGCACGTCGCAACTGATTGAATAATTACGTATTTGCTTACTTCCGGCGCACGCGTCGCACTGGATATCACAATATACTCAGCGCCTCTAATAGAAAGTAATTGCGTCTTCACCATGCAAATTACCATCGTTACTAAATCATTTTTAACTATTTAATTCGAATCACGTGCTCCCGTCCTCGACAGATGACGAATTCTCCTCTGGCAAAATTCTAATAACTTCGTGACTATCTATACGTCTCTATGACGTCCAAAAACTCCTACTTAATCTCTCGCTGAATTTGTAGGTCGAAGTTGCTGCTCGAACGGCGATCGGAACCAGAAGAAAGAATGTTCGGTCGCCCGCCGTCTTTGTGTCCGCCCTCGTAGGGGTAGCGGCACGTCATCTCTCTCCCCAGTCTGACCGCGACCGCTTATATATATATATATATATATATATATATAGTATATATATATATATATATATATATATATATGCGGGTTGGAAATAATAGACTGAACTGACTCCCAATTAAGTGAATTCTGTGTACCGTTGTATTAGAAACACTGGTGCAGCAAATTGAATACCTATTTAGACCGATTTTTCACTATCGGCCTGTACGCAACGTACAGAAATCCGCTGGATGCGAACAAGTATTTTTCCTAGTGCATACAACGTTTTCATACATTTTGACTTTAAAACGTGACACCTCCAAGATGCCTCTTTCTGCCCAACACCAGTTTGCGTCACGAACCACGTGACCACAGCACGGGCACTTCGTTAGAAAAGCCAGACCAGACGCTGGTCGCCATGTTGCATGGAGGGCGAGAAGAATTGAGAAACATTTTGAAAGTGGTACAAAGTGACAATTTTCAACGGCAGCCAACAAAAAAAAATAACACGAAGGTGTACAAAATGCAATATTTAAATGAAATGCTTCATAAATCTGTTTCAATGATTTGAGGCAGTGTGGTATTTTGGTATTTGCTGCATTTAAAATTCCCACTAATATTATAACGCAAACTGGTGTCTGAAGCTCATTGGCTGAAGTTGGATACGCTGCGCAAGAGCCCCCCACCCCCATCCCCCGCCTGCTTCGACCTAACCAGGAGGCCACGGCCCGCGTTCGGGAACAGCGCGGTCAGCCGGTCACCCGTCTCTTCAGAGACGGTACTACCCTGAGGCCGCGGCCCGTAGTAGTTGGAGCTATGGGCGAGACGACTACACAGCTCCGCAACTCAGAGGAACTACGACGGCAAGTCAGAAGACTCCAGAGAGCGTCAGAAGCCCGCGTAACAACGGGGAATGTAATAGTTGCAGATTATTTTTGGTTGTACAAATTTGGAGGAAAATAAACTTTGTTACGTTTCACTTTGTTTGTTTCACGAACGTAACAGAAAACAGTACACAAAATGGAAAAATCGATAAACGAAATCGGAAAGGCGCCAAACGTTTGTGTAACGTATTACTATTGCTACCCGATGTCAGCACCTTGTAAACGTAAGCGTTGTGCAAAAACTCACTCTTTGAGCTTCGCACAATATTCGACATTGCGTTATTTATAACCGGGCATGCGAATATTGACTCCGGACGCAGTATTGCTTCTGACACTTGCTGCGCAAAAGCATCCCCCCCCCCACCCGCCCATCGAAATCTTAAAGATTCTGCATGGACATTACAAAAGCGACCGTGACAACGTTCTTCGTCGCTCCGAAAATCTGCAATTACGAGGTCATAGCATGAAACTGGTGAAATGTTATAATCTAATACGACCCAAGAACTTTTTAGGCAACTAAGAATTAGATTCCTGGAACGTTCTTACCCCTGAACGTAGTAATGGCACTTAGTCTTCACGTTTTCAAAAGGGCTTGCGATCGTATCTTCAGCGACGAAGGCCATGAACTCGACTGACGTTCCGACTTTTTTTCATTAGTTATATCAATTACACAGACCAACGATCAAAACGCTTTTTGTGTATGTTCACCTAATTCTTATAATTTTAAGTGTGCCGGTTCCAAAATTAACATTAAAAATAGCTTATCACCCACCATTTGTTCACAGTTTAACATTTTCTCTGTATAGCAAGCAAATGCAGCCCTGAATATCTAGAAATGTATGAGATACAGGAAGTTAGAATGAGAATGTGTTAGGACGACAAAGAGGGAACTACTACTCGCGCAACTTTTCTTGAACGATGACCTTGCTTCCCCCTCCCTTGAGCAAAAGCAGTTGAAGGCAAATGCTCGCAGCGAGTACTGATGACAACATTCCAAGCATTAAAAAACTTCGTTGGCGCGAAACAGAAGCTAGTCAAAGCTAGTTGCTTTCATAGTCGAGAACGTGTGTTCAGCTTTATTACCATTATCTAAATAAATGGCTGAGGCAGGTCCAGGTCCTTCAAGGGAGGCACCTAAAATTTCTATCTAGTGACCCTGCTGTTGCCTGCCCAGAGCGATGACCTGGCCGCACACGAAGCAAGTTGGACTTCGATTTTCCAGAGGTTGGCATTACTGTAAATTCTCTATTGGCGGACTTTGTAACTAATACCCCCACTCCGCCTGCATTTCTTCAATCCATCGTTCTAGAAAAGTTGCGCGAGTAGTATACTCTTTGGTGAAATATTTGACAAGCATCAGCGTGTTTGTTTTATTGGAGGCGCACGTGTTTGCATTGTTGCTATCAAGACATGCTATCAACAAACTAGTTTAGCAGTTAGTGTTCAGTCACGGCTAGTCATGGTTGTAAGAGCAGTCCTGACAGTTTTTGTTATTTGTGATTAAAAATCACCAACGAAACATTACAGACTTCGTTAGAAATATGTATTTTTCATATTTTGGAATTAAACTTGTGATCAGGACAAATCTTGGGCGCCACATAAACCATGTTACATTTGTACAGAGGACCTTATAAAATGGTCAAAAAATGAGAAAACTTCCTTTAGATTTGCTATTCCAATGGTATGGAGGGAGCCAGGGAATCATTAAGATGATTGCTACTTTTGTTGCATTAATGTTACTGGTTACAACGTAAAAAACAAAGTAGTTCAGTACCCTTCATCTGCAATTCGGCCAATAGGCCATAGTTCGGATCTGCCTATCTGAACCAACAGTGGCTATTGCAACTGTTAGTCTGGATAATATGTCAAGTGATAAATCTCTCTGGAATAAAGATGAACCAGCTGATAATAAGTTTGTGTCTCGCAAACAGTGTGGAACCTCAGTTGTTTACCCAAAAAGAGGTAAATTATTTGGTCAGAGATTTGGGCTTAACAAAGGAGAGTGCTGAACTGCTAGTCTCCAAACTCAAGGAAAATAACTTGCTAGCAGCTGGAACTTCATGTGTACATGAGAAGAAATCAGTAATTTGCCCATTTTTTCAAACAAGAACCGAATTTAGTCTATTGCTCGAATATTGCCAGTCTGGTGAATGAGTTCTGAATTCAATACAAAAAAGAAGAATGGAGGGTGTCTATCGATTTCTCCGAAACTAGTTTAAATGCAGTTCTATTAAACAACGGTAACACCTACGCATCATTACCTGTTGCATATTCTGTACACATGGAGAAAAGCTACGAAAACCTCAGCGTAGTTTGAGAGAGAAAATAAACTACTCCGCTCGTGGATGGATGATAAGTGATTACTTAAAAATAGCATGCATAATTCTTGGCCAGCAAAATGGTTTTACTAAATTCCCATGCTTACTATGCGAATGGAAAATAAGGCATGAGATCAGCATTGGTCTAGAACGAATTGGCTTGTAAGAAAATCTTTAAAGCCAGGGGAAAAGAATATTCTACGGGAAAATTTGATAGATCAACACAAGATTCTGCTGCCTCCGTTGCACATAAAATTAAGCCTCACGAAACAATTTGCGAAGGCCTTATCTAAAGATCGACAGTGTTTCAAATAAAAAGTTTTCGCAATTCTCTGAAGCAAAATTTAAAAAGGGTATCTTCGTTAGTCCTGATATTAGAAAAATGTTGTTTGATCCCCAGTATGAATTACATATGACAGTAAATGATAAAGACGCGAGGATTGCATTTAAACCCTTTGAAAATAAGTTCCTAGGCAACAAAAAAGACCCAGACTATCAAAATATTATGGATGCTTTCAAGAAATTGAGGTTTTTAATTAACCTCAAGGTTCACTTTTTAAACAGTTGTTTACAATTCTTTCCGGACAATTTAGGTTATGTAAGTGAAGAACAAGGTGAGTGTTTTCATCAAGATCTGAAAGTGATGAAAAAACCTTAACAGGGATGCTGGGACACCAACATGATGACAGATTAATGTTGGTAACCTCACCGAGCGAGTCGGCAAACGGGGCATAGGAGAAAAAGCAGGGGCTTTAAAGAAAAGAGACAAAGATGGATGCCAATGGACACGTAAAGCTTTTGTAGAATGTTATGTTGAGAATATAAAGCCATCTTTTATGTTTAAAAAAAGTTCTGTTGGTATTTTAAAAGTCGTTTACTTTTCATTTTTATTGCATACATAAATGTATGCAAAAATGATTTTTTTGATTAAATTGATATGCATATTTTCCCATATCTTACTGGATCAAATTGTGACTAAACTGTGGATGATGGAGACAGAGTTCAGATGCGGATTCAGCCCCCAAAAAACTATAACAATGAGCTATCGAGATTTTAAAAGTTTTTTGAAACCTTTTTTTGTTCTGTTATTAAGATTAATTACTATTATTATTATTATTATTATTATTATTATTATTATTATTATTATTATTATTATTATTATTCAAAGGTATAATGTGATATATTAAAAAATCAACGCGCTGATTCGTATATATAAATAAGACTCGCATTAGTAATAGGTAAAAGACAATTTATAAAATAGATTAAAGAAACCTATGTTTCACAAATTAAAATGCTTAAGAAACTGAACAACGTGAGTTTTCTGAAACTTTTTCTAGGAGTAATGAAGAAAGGAAAGAACAAAAAATAAAATATTGCCCCTGGTGGACAGACAAATTAACATAAGGAACTCGTATTGTAAATTTTTGACTTCAGTCCCCATGCAAAATCTAGGGATCGATCAATCGAAATCAATTTAGAGAAACCTATCTGGTTTTGCTGTATTTTCAGATCCCAAACCCTCCAAGTGCGCGTCCCACAACCCCTAACCCATGGTGGAATGTGCCCTAACCCACTCCAACTACCCAATTGCGCATCGCGATAACTATCGATTTGTACCGCCAGATGTCATTCCAATAGCACCAAATTTCATGGCGTCCATTTGGCGTTTATTAATTTTGTCGGGCGATGCATCTTTAACCCCTTTTACTTTCTCGCTACCGCGGTAGAGAGGAGGTTATGTAATGCTGTGCGATAAAACGGCGAATTTTCGGTAGTAAGAAACTTATTTCGGGGCCTTGGCAACGAATAAGTGGATAAATGCAGATGCTAAATTTACAAAGAAGACTATCACGCCATGTAGGCAACAAAACGTCTGCCCGTCCGTCTGCGAACAAATGCTAGCTGCTAAACCGTTCAGTCGATGTTCTACAAAATTGATATTCCCCAATTGATCTTGCTGATGTCGTGGTCCCTTGAATTTGCAACCGATACTTTAATTTTGGAGTACTTTACATGAAGCCTCAGGGACATTTTCAAAAAATAGCAACAATTTTTTTATTAAATCTTGTTGTCGGATAGCGCAATAGACGCTTACGAAATGGTGCAGGTCTAATTTTCGTTTAAATCATTGATGTTTTAAAAATTACAAAAGTTCAAAATTTTTTCGGCGCTTTCTACAAAATAATATTGAAAACATGGATTTTTTTCCTTTAATGAAATTTTTTCCTTAAAGATAATTTTTGGGCATGTTTTGAAAATATGCGGTTGTTTTTCGCGTTTCGCGTAAATCTGCGTGAAATATAGGCAATTTTTAATTTTCTTAAAACAATTTTTTCTCAAAAACGTCACCAATTTTTTTGATTAAATTTTGACCGCTGTTAGCGTAAAGGACGCTTAAGAGAATGGCGCATGTCAAATTTTCGTTGAAATCCCTGATTTGTCGAAGATTGCAAAAATTTGAAAAATTTCGGCGTCTTCCTACAACCACAGTTATGAAAATAAACACATTTCATTCGAGAAAAAATTATCAAAAACGTAGCTTCAAATGAAGTCATGTTCAATTTTTCGAAAATATGAGTATTTTTGAGTAATTTGGCGTTAAACATACGCAATTTTTAAATTTTAAACAATTATTTTCTCAGAAACGCCCCAAACATTTTTCTTTAATGTTTTTTTCACTTATCTAGGAAACGATAAAAAAAGTGGCGTTAGTTCCATTTTGTCACACTTTTGTGCGTTTTCGAAAATAAAAAAAAAAAAGATCGAAATGATAAATGCGAATTTTCTGCGCTGTGTTTGAGGCAATGACAATGTATATAATAAAACCATTGTGTCACATAGCGTCAATAACTAATTGAAATTAGCCCAATTAGGTTTTCTCACTTAAAAATAGGATTTAAAAGTAATATGAAACAAAAACACAGTGATGGATATTTGAGTGTTACGATGTTCAATACATTCAATAAAATTGTACATTCAACTGAAGTAACATCAGGAAGAATATATTTATTCACACAGACACAGAAATGCATTAAGTAATGATATTGCTGTTTCGAATGCATTCATAACGGGATATATTGGATGGCATTTAGTTCTGGAAGTTCAATTTATTTGTGAAATTATCCTTGCTTGCCTGTATGACGTGCTGGAAAGAAAAAGAAAAAATTAAAATAATATTTATTCATTTACTATTTCATATTATTTTAACTTTTTTGAAATGTAACATGCAAAGTAGGAACAGTTTTTGAAAGCGAGTTGGCAGCGACAATGAAACATAGGGGGCTTTCTGCTTTACTTCTTTCCGGGGGATTTATAACTGGTTAATTTCTGTTTGAAGACATTAATTATGAAGGGAGTATGCTTTTGTTTGGTTTTCATTTAAAAGAAAGTGAAACATTTAAGAATGAACTATCTTGGAGACACCTATTACATCAGGGCAATAGTGATCTATGAAATTCCAATACCGATCTATTAAGTTGAAGTGAGTATGCAGTGAATATGAATTTTATTTTATTTTTTTACACAAAAATTTTTAATAAATATTTTTATTTAACATTATTTTATAATAATTTCTGTTCTTAAATTTAGACTCCAGAAGAGGAGAAAAAGTAGTCCTTGAAATGTTGAGATGTAAAAAGACTTCAAAATTAAGAGAACATTTTAATAAAATTCTTCAATAAATTAATATTTTTGATTAATGTGTTTTTGGTTTCAATATGTTTAATTAAAAATGACTGACTAAAATAAATCTTGACAAAAAATCTAAAAGTAAGAAAATAGTTGTACAAAGTTTTTATGACTTTTAATGTGAGACTCATTTCTTTTAGAAACATGTGTGCTTTAGCTAATATCGCAGTGGTCTACCATGCAAGTATCTTAGTGACTGAAAAAATGATACTCCTCTATTTATTTATAAAATCTTTCTTTTCATTTTTTTCATTTTCAGAATGCTGCTGCTGCTACCTGTGAATTTGCTTCCTGAATTTTCCCATTTCTGACATGGAATACGATACTAGAAACTACTCCTACCATCATTTGTAAGTGGAAATAATTTGAAATCCAAGAACACAAGACTTCAATTTCTGAGGCATAGAAAAATATAACAATAAAAATGGTTGATACTGAGCTTAATGGTTCTGAAATCTTACTGAATGAGCCAACAGCAATGTGTTTTATTAAGACGGAAAATTTTGAAGAGATTGATAATGTTGTTAATGATACTGTAGAGAGTAAACATGTCAAAAATCAATCAGTTGTTCTTCACAGCCAAGGAAATAAACCTTCAAATTTATTCCCTGATTCTCCTATATCTTTGACTGAATCTAGTGACTCCAGTGACTTATCTACCAAACGAAATGCAAGAAGGAAAAAAAAGTGGACCCCTCGCAAAGTGAAGAGAGTTAAAAAGGTTTGTAATGATAGCGTATATGAAGTGGAGTACATATTGGATTATATTGAATTTGAAGAAGATGCCTTTTATTTAGTAAAATGGAAAGGTTGGGAATCAAAATACAATTCTTGGGAACCAAAAGAAAATGTTAATAACTGCCAGCACATTTTAGACGAGTACTTTTCAAATGTATATGGTGGCTTTATATTCTCTAGAGAAACTCTTGATTCGTTCGGTTGGAGTCTCATAAAACCAACGAGGGAAGCACTAGAGGAGTTAATGCCTTCCTTAGTGGTAGATGGTGTTGTGCAATACCAAGTGCCATCTTTAAGGAAAGTGTGTATAGCTCTTAGTTCACTGCTTAGTGTAGCAGAGACTGATAGGAGGACTGAGGCACTGGAAACTGTGAAGAAAGATATCATGCTGCGTTGTTTACACGTGAAGAGAACAAGACAACTTAAATCTCTTAAGGAATGGGAGGATGAGATTAATGCGTCTTCAAATACTGCTGCAGATATCACAGTGGAGAACAATGTAGATTTGGAGGGCCCACCTGAAAACTTTTTCTATGTGAATGATTATATCCCGGGAAATGGTGTTTCAATCCCAGACGAACCACCGATTGGATGCAATTGTACAGTTTGCAGTGCAGAAACATGCAGCTGTGTTAAAGAGGCAGGTACGCAGTTTGCCTATTGCCCTAATGGCACAATAAAAATTTCTTCTCGCTTTCCAATCTATGAGTGTAACAAACTTTGTAAATGTTCAGACAGTTGTGTGAATAGAGTGGTTCAGAAAGGATGTAGGGTGAAATTGAGCATATTTCGTACTAGTAATGATTGTGGGTGGGGAGTAAAAGCTTTAGAAAGTATTCCGAAAGGCTCCTTTCTTTGTGAATATGTAGGGGAAGTTATAAACACTGAGGAAGCGGAAGAAAGAGGACAAAAATATGATTCTGTAGGACAAACGTATCTCTTTGATTTAGATTTTAATGACAAAGAACATTGTCCCTATACTGTTGATGCGGCAGTCTATGGGAATATTTCACATTTCTTTAATCATTCCTGCAGTCCAAATCTCACAGTGTATGCAGTGTGGATTAATTGTTTAGATCCAGATTTACCAAAATTAGCATTCTTTGCTAAAAAGCCTATCCACGCAAATCAAGAAATCACGTTCGACTATCATGCTCAAACAGTGATTCCTAGGGCCTCTACATCAAATATTATTTGCAAATGCAAGTCTACCAATTGTCGAAAATATCTTTTCTAATTATAATTTTGTGTTTACAGTAGTAGAAATTTAAATATAGAAGTTGGGTTTAACAATTGCATAATGAATCTTTAATTTGCTATGAATGACTAATGAACATTTGTGCTAGTTGTTATAAGCCAATAAAATATCTTTTGTCAAGCTAAAATAAGAAAATTTTGAACTGCAGCAATAAATTATATCTCTATTCTTAAATTTTTTAACATTATCAGAATTATTACATTATTAAAAAAGGATACATTTCTTAAATGGAATAGAATCTTTGCGACTACATTGTGAAGTTGTAGCTATTCACACAATACAGTACCTTGTAGTATATTGGATGTTAGCAATTTTAACTGAATGTTTATTAACTGGAAATTATTAAGTGTATGTTCAGAATCTAGAAAAAGTGGTGTGTGAATTAGCTTTCACAAACATACATTTGTGGTGACAAATTCATTCATGGCATACTAACTCATTTCTGAAAGTACTTTTTATGTAATGTAAATTATTGTTGATAACCATTTAATGTGAAATTTTGACAGGTTAATTTTGTTTCCTTGAAAAATTGGGGATAGAAACTATTAGCATTGGTCTTGAAACAATTAAGTATGGTGAAATTATCACTTGTGCTTGTGGAAGAATAACATTTTCATGTAGTTCTAATGCACATTTGACATAAAATTTTCAGATTGTCAAGAAAAACTTTGCTCAATTTTATCATTACAGTGAAGGTGCAATTAATTAAAAGAAAATGACATGAAATACTGTTTCTAAATTGTTAATCATGTTGCCTGCTGAGAACAGTTGTGTCCTAACTCTGAAAAAGCAATTTTGAGGTACCGTTGACCGGGGCTACTTTGGGCCACTTATTCACGTTTCCACTAACATTTCCTTTAATAAAAAATATAACATACAGGTTTTCAACATTCAAATTGAATTTTAACCAATTAACACGACATAAGAAAGAAAATGGTATTGTTTTAAAAAGATATTTTTCTTTTTTTTTCTTTTTTCCTTCTTTTTCTTCTTCTATTTTGAAAATTTTGGACCAATATAGGCCCTGCTTGGGGCTTCTTTGGTCCATTCAGATGATTTCATACACATTGAATAGATTTCGAGTTGGAACCATTGTAATGCCTTGTGAAAAGAACTGCTAATAAATTGATACTGCAAATTTAAAAAAAAAAAAAATTATCATCACATTGAAACAATAAACAACATGACAATGTCTCAAAAAACTGTCCTTTGTTCTGATGTAAAATTTTCATTCTAACTCATAGTAATTATCCATCTCAGCAACATGGAAGTGTTCTTGTTTTATAACTTTGGAGGGGTTGATTTTTTCCTTAATGGCGGCCCATTCATAAACAAAAATGCCCTTTTAATCAGGCTATTTTGAGGACTTTTTGGTCTTGATCGTGCAGTCTATTGTAACAAAACAAGATACTTTTTCCATTTTTACCTTTTTCAGTTTCTTCCTACTAGGCCCTGTTTTGGTCAAATCTGCTGATTCAGTCAAGTCTTTCTCATTGTAATTCAGATATTTCATTGTAATTCAGTAATTTTTCTCGAACCTGCCTTATTTTTTTGCAATTTCTCGTCACGACATCTTAACAAACTAAAATAAACAACTAAAATAACATTCACAATTGCTATACCACATAAAAAAGGTTATTAAAAACATTTTTTTTAAAAGATTTGTTAGTAAATTTTTTTTTTAAGTAGCTGGGGCTACTTTTGTCCTGGCACAAAGTAGCCCCGAAAAACTAGTATTTGGGTTACATTTATAAAAACTTTAAAATTTACTATCAAAATCAAAAAATTAAGAAAGAACTGAAATCACACATTTGTTGGAGGTTACTATAGATAATATTTTGGCACATACCTAATGTTTAACTGTTTTCCAAATTGTTCCACGGGAGAAAGTTTGGAAAATAATAATCTTCATGCATAATGAGATGTTTGCAAAATCTCCAGTGTTGCTGATACCAAACCTTAAATTTATTGCAAAGTACTAAATTACTTTGAAAAAAGGTACAAACTATTTTCAAGACCAAAAAATCCCATTTATCTTGTATTGTTTGTTCAGTACAACAATTAATAACTTCTTTTTCATGTTGGACCAAAATTACTCCGCAAGGACCAAAGTAGCCCCGGTCGACAGTAATTGCAAAGAGTTCTGAGACATTTGCATTAGAATCATTTACATCCACGTGTAAATAAGACTAGTGCATTCTAGCAGAATTAAAATTTTGTGAAAAATAAGTGCTTTTTCATTCATGTGCAATAGAGAGAGACCATTCATGAACCTTAGGACACATTTCTAATGATTTTGGAGTTAGGTTACTGTTGTTCTCGTCAGATGTTACAATGTAAACTTTTATTGGCTTTTATTCACCTTCATATCTATGTAAAGTTTTTAGAGGAAGTCAGCCCTCCATAAGCTTATACCATGTCTGTGTGTTTGTTATATGTAGAATTAAGAAGAAAATTGCAAGAAATAGGTGTCTTTAAAATATTATGTGCCTGTATGTTGTTTATTTCCTGTTGTATACATGTTCTGTAAATTGTTTACACTTCATGGTTTCTGTTTGTATATCTTTGGAAATAGTTCATATATTTAAATATTCTGTTATAATTAAAAGATCATTAGAACCTCAGTTAAAAGTTTTTAGTTATAAATAATTTTTGTGAATTATGCTATTTTTCTTTGTTCCAAAGTAATTTTTTTGTTGGAGATAAATGTATATTATAGATTATGTATTTAATTATTTGTGTAGTTTTACATGTTTCTTGTTACTTTCTACATGTTACTGCAATCTCCAAGTGAATGTTTTTTTTATTAATAATTTATTTTTGCTGAAGCCTTGACACTTGTCACTGAGTGAATGGTTTCACTGTTTAATTAAACATGTGCTATTAGAATTCCTGTTACATTGTGCTGCCATAATCATGTTAGCATTGTTCTTTTTTTTCTTCATTAATTTTCCAAAATGTATTTCAAATGATACTCAAATTGATATGAAGATGTTTTATCTTTTGAAGATATTCATATTCAAACTTTGAAAAGTTTTTTCTTTTAATGAATTTTTTAAATATATTGTTAAATTTTATCTGGAAGGAAATAACAATTAGTGTTTTTCTTTGAAATGTCGTTCAAAATATACATCATTTGATGTATTTTAATTCTACAATCCTGGATTGTGTAGTTTAATGTCATTAATTTTATCTGTATTTTTGAATAGAAAGTCTCTTTGACCAAAGGGAACAATAGGTGATTTTGTCCAAGAAAATATTGTGAAATGAGAGAAACAAAATGTATTTTTTCCTACCTTCCATTTTTAACAAGTATATGGAGTTCAGTTCTGAAAATAAAATTAATCTTGCTTTAGAATTTTGGAATACTACAAGTTCATCATGTCATTCATTTTTATTGTTATTAACATAATAAGGAATAGTTTTTTAGTTTTGTTTTACAATTTTATAGTTGTGTAATGAAGGAACAAAATTATTCACAAATTTCTTTTCCATAGTGAGGCTGGAGGTATTGGCTGCTAAAAAGATTTAACTGTGCAAACTAAACACAGCATGTTTCTAAATTAGTGAAATTGAGGAAGGAAAAATGTGAACAATTTTAATCTTTCCATAAAACTTCAACCTCTTTAAAAACTGGGGAAGTGCAGAATTGAGAACAGAAATAGGATGATAAGATTAGAAAAGAGAAGAGTGTTATTAGTTGAAATAAGTGGAATGTAAGTAAGAAGTGATGAAATAAAAGACACTAGGAAGAAAAACAGAAGAAGTACTAGGTAAAAGAAAAAGAAAGTGATTAGTTCTTAATTCATCTGACTGACAAAGTTTTTTGTTGTTTTTCTTTCTTTTTTGTTAGGTGTCACTTCAAGAATAAAATTTTCATGTATGAATTTACTCCCTACTGTGTTACTTCATTTCAAGGTTGAAGTTGTTTATCTAAAATCCATTTGCACCATCTTCTGAATCTGAATGGTGTTTAAAAAAAATTATTTTAATGTAAATAATTTAAATAATGTGTTAGAGTACAAGAGTTAATTAATGATCAGTTAATGAAGTAATAATTGCATATTGAGCATTATTTCCAGAATCAAAAGTGAAGACCAAATATTCTTTTCTAGAAGAAGTTACTTGTGTTTCCATGTAGAATTCTGCATTTGAACCATTTGCACAGCAATAGTCGTCAACAATCCTTGAGCAGTATTCAGCTTCTATATCTGCCATTTTTTTAAAAGTTGTTTAAGAACTTGTATGTCCTAGTCAAAGGAAATACAAGACAGGGTACTAATTTTTACCTAAATATAATTATTTCAGAATGTATTTTTTTTTGTGAAATTACTGATGAAAGAGTTGTGATAAAATGTAATATTTTTGTTGTGAAACATTTGAAAGAAAATAACTTAAATATTTTCTTTAATCTTAATTTAAATTGCAATTGGGATGTTCCTTTATCTCTACATTATGTTTTTAAGAATTTTGTTTCTTTCATGAAGCCATCTTCAGAGAATGAAGATTGCAAGTATTATTCATTATTTTACCTGAACTGAATTTTACTAGAAAGTAATAGTCTTATCTACATAGCTTAGCAATGTAATGAATATTAAAATTATTGAAGAAAAATATAATCAGTTTTGCAACCACTGTAGTTGGAAACATTTCTTTGAAGGTAGACAGTCATTGTTTCACTTTTACTCTCTCTCTCACTTTAAAAAAAAAAAAATTTTTAACCATATTCAAAAACTTTCATACATACTTTTATTTATTTTATGTAATATATTTCACTTAAAGTAATTTATTCTGTAATAATGTCTTCTCTTGTTTATGAGGAGGTGTATGCGGTTTAAAGGTTCGGTGTTTGTGAATGCTTCCTTCTGTTTTCCTTAAATTACTTGTGTAGATGTGGATATAAGAAGACTTAAAGATTGTGTAAACACAATCACATTATGTTGTAAAAATATTTGTAAAAGTGCTATGAAAAGGACTTGATTTCAGATTTATATATCATTGATTCTGGAATTCATTTCGCATTTTGAACTTAAGATTGAACATCATTTCATTTATCATCAGATCATAATGTTCCTGACTAAGCACATCAGTGATAGATTATTTATTCTGTCTTAATATTATGTTTGCATTTTAGATCAGTCTTTAATTCCATCCAGTTTTGTGACTAAACAGTAGTGAAAAATTAGTGCAATTTTTCAGAAGTTTTGCGACAATTTTTGTTGGATGCGTAATAAGGAACACAATGTCATTTACTAGATATATTGTTTTACTTAATACAAACAGTTGTCCAATATGTTTTTGTGTAATTCTTTTTACCAAAAATTACGTGTCACTTGATACTTTCCTAACAGTATTTGATTTTAAATCGCCCAAATTAATCATAAATAATTTATGTTGTATTAAAGTTTTCATGATAATTACTCTTTCTTCAGTTGGGCAAGGGAAGCAAGATAATTAGTTCTTAGAGGTATAATATCATGGATCAAGCTAGATATATTTGTTTATGCAAGTTTTGAACATTTGTTTTTATATTTATTTGATGAAGGTTAGTAAACTTAATTTAGTTCAAGTATTTGTAGAAGGAAGAGAAGATATGTAGAAAATTAGTGAACAGTGAAATTGAAGTATTTGTAGAAGGAATTTATTTGTCAATGCTTCTTGACATTCTCACTGCCATATGGAATGTATTTACAGTCATGATGTTTGTAAATTTATGTATGGTATTGAAGCTTCTTTTTTCAGATTATATTTATATAAAAAAAACTTGTGTTCAGTTGGAAATTTAATCTGTTGTATTGTAGGTGAATTTGTGTGAAATGATATTTATGTAATTGTATTTAGAAATATACTATATTTCTTTGTATTATTTGCCTGCTTTCTTTTCTCATTTTCTTAATGGCAATTAAAAATTCTGAAACGGGAATAAAATTGGGCCTCTGTGTTTTTGTAAAGTGCCCTGTTTATCTTTGATGATGAATTAATTACGAGAAAACGGTGGGCAGCATTTACGAAGTAACCAAATACTTCACTTCATGTGGTATCAATAATTCATGCACCAAATAAGAGCAAACATATCTTCGTCACTATTTAACTAACACAATCGCGCACTACTGCAGGTGGACGGCTTGATGGAAAGGAATGATGCTACATGTGGCTCTGTCGGAGCATCTTCTAACATACACCTAATTTCATAATTATAATGTCTTATATCTCGACATGCACACCTTGTTATGTAACAGTAATCCAGTTTCGTACAATTTATAATGCCAATTGTATTCTCAAGTTTAATAATAAAAAGCCTCGCTCATGGCACATAGCGAAGTCGCTTGCCTTTCACCACTGAGGTCCGGGTTCGATTCCCGTCTAATCTCATGTTAAATTTGTTCCAACAAAACGAGTTTGGCTGCTTCACAAGGGCTAGTCCAACCCCTGTGAAGTGTCCTAAACCCTATCCTTATTGCTTCCCAATTCTGGCCGCTGGGTAGTGACGCAGGAGCGCGTAGTAGGAGGCGCATACGCGGAGATGCTACCTGGCGGTCCTCTTGACGACTGCGACGTGACGCGACATGATAGAAGGTTAATGGAGGATTACTCCACAATTGCGCAATGTAATGGAGGATTACTCCCCAGCGCAAAGCGCTCAACGCCCCTTAACGGACTTGGAGACGCGTTGCGTCAAAATGGTAGACGTAATTTTAAAAAAAATCATTTCTAGTGGTAAGATACGGATTGTACAAGATTGTGCAATCCCCGTTTCGCTTCAGCTCGCTCGAGTTCCAAGGTTCAGCCCACACCTACCCACAATGCGAACGCCGAATATATATTAGCGTCGTAAACACTGAAATTCTCAATTTTTAATTTGTCGTGCTCATGCATCTCTTTAATTGTGGTTCAGTATAACGTATTGCTTCTAAATTACAATAATCAAAGGTCGATCTTCATTTTTTAAAATTTGTTGCGTCCACAACTTGACGCAACGCGTCTCCAAGCCCCTTAAGGAGCGCTTTGCGCTGGGGAGTAATTCTCCATTAATATGCGCTATTGCGGAGTAATCCTCCATTACAAATATGTCATGACACGTCACGTCGCAGTCAGTTGTCAAGAGGACCGCCGGGTAGCATCACCGCGTACGCGCCTCCTGCTACGCGTTCCTGCGTCACTACCCAGCGGCCAGAATTGGGAAGGAATAAGGATAGGGGTGGGATTTAGAACACTTCACAGGGGTTGGACTAGCCCCTGTGAAGCAGCCAAACTCGTTTTGTTGGAACAAATTTCACATGAGATTAGACGGGGATCGAACCCGGACCTCAGTGGTGAAAAGGCTAGCGACTTCGCTATGTGCCACGACCGGGCCATTGACTGAGTGCCACAGCACCCACGAAAACCGTTTGCCTCCTCCTCCAGCTTAAGGAAGGGGCCGTCCATAAATTACGTAACGCAAATTGAGAGTATAGCATAGTATAGTATAGCATTGTTTCTTTTGTTTGTGTTAAATGAATTGAACACAAAATTAAGTTTATTATGCTACGCGTTCAGAATTCTTGCAAATCCAGTCAGCCTTCATACTGCTCGTGTATATTTCGCGAATGTTCATTGCCGCCTGAGATATGGGATAATATTCTGGGGAAATACATCTTATATCTCCCAGACTTTTAGATTACAAAGAAGAATTGTACGAATAATAATCAAATCCCACCCACGTGATTCTTGTAAGCCTCTCTTCATTAATATAGGAATTTTACCATTACCTTGTCTGTTGATTTACGAATCAGTGGTTTTTTGTCAAAAATGACTTAAGGGCGGGAATATATTTTCAGAAAATGCCGATGTCTATTACTATAACACTCGACGTAGAAGTCATATTCATCAGGTGACAGTATCAACAGCTCAAAAATTTCACATACACTACATGTACATTATTTTACAACACTTTGCCAGATGACATTAAACGATTAAATTCGATTGAAAAGTTTAAATTCCAAGTGAAATCGTTTCTGCTGCATAACTGTTTCTATACAATTAGAGACTATACTGACCATCACAAGGAAAGTAAAATTAATTTTAACAGTGATATTTAATTTATTTACCATTGGACTGTATAACTCTAAACAATATGTATCAAGTATTGCATCGCAGCTTCTGGGTCAATGACCCCCATCTCGATCAGGTTTTTCGTCCAGTTTCCCTGATCCATTGAGCAAATGCTGAGATGGCCCCTTGTTTTGCTTCTGGACATAAATGTAACTTCATTTTCTGTGCACGTCTTCTAGAATTCAGTGGGAAATAAAGTTGTTCAAGTTATCGTTCTCCATGTTGTCGCGGCAGGAAGTATTATTCCGAAGGACAACATCGATAAGAGCCCAAAATTTATTGCTTATTTATTCTTGAAAATGGATTTTATTACATGGGAGGGTGCTTTTTCCCCAAAATTTTAGTATATGACTTAGTGTAGGGATCACAGAATTTGAAAATGTGCACACAATTCACTTTTCCCCATGGCACGTCATACGCAGTTTTAACTTTTTTGACGTAAAATAAATAAGGCTGCAAAGGAATTGCATATCTATTCCTAATCTCTTTAGATACATGGAAATAGTACTATACATACAGTCGCCCCTACGTATCTCTTCCGGCACATGCCAATGAAGCCACAATTTCGCGCGCCGCCATATTGGTACAACCATCCTGGCGAAAGTTACGTTATAGGCAAGCAAAATCTAATTTTTTTTATTTCGTAAGACAACGAATATTTCATTCTTTGAGATAGTTCACTGCAAACAGCACAATAAATAAAGGTTATTACTAGGGCCGGTTTTTATTAGAATGCCATTTTTTCTTTTCACTTTAGTACAATGCCGTTTAGTGTAAAAATAAAATTTAAGTTATGAGAAAAGGAGATAACTTATTTTTATAGGTCGATTTCGACTAATAAGTCGTTTTTTCTCTTTTGCGTCATTTTTAATGCATTTTTGCTGATTTCATCGCTTTCAATATCATTTTAATGGTACTTTCTTGAAATATATTTACGAGATGTAACAAATGTTCTGCACAGAATTCCTGAGTAGTCTTTTCAATTTCTTCGCTCATAAAGTGTAATGTCAGCCGTTGTGATAATGTAATATAAGGTGCCTGTGACCCCGATCAATGACCGCCATTGTCGGTTCGGGCGATTTCGGGATAACTAAAGATAGATGTTTCCTGGTAAAGAACAGCCCTCACCAAAAGTTTGCGAGCTGAGTTCATTTGAACGAATGGAAGAAGCCTCGATTACATCAGTATCAATCCAACAGCTTGAGATGTCCATGCGAATTGGTTTTGATCACATTTTACGTCATTTTTCTTTGTTTTTAGGGCATTTTAAAAACATTTTTAGAGTATTTTATTGATCATTTTGACGATATTTTAGGTCATCAAAATCCGTCCCCTAGTTATTACGATGGCAGTGCAAGCAAGATTCTACTAGTACGCTTAAAATCCAATCAAAAAAAATTTGACAGCTAGTGTCTAGTAATAAAATACAGAATATATTGATACCTAATTGTGTCACTATTTAAAATAGTACTCAAAACATCCTATTGTCTGTATTTAGGATCATAGTACAGAGGTTATCCTAGTTTCCTGTCTAGGGTGAAGGCATATGAAGATTGGGGAAATATCCATGTCATCGAAACGTTGCTGAACAAAATTTGAGTAATGAAAAAAAATTAAAAAAACTTTTTAAGTTTAAAATTATGTGATTGTGTTATTTCAAGAAGTTTTTAAAACTACTGTCACAAGTCCAAGGCTAAAACTCAGAATACGATTGAATGTAATAACGACAGACAATTTTCTGTTTTTTGTGTATTATTTTTAAAGGCACTTTTACCTTAAGATTATAGTTAGTTTTGAGTATATTATATTGAAATAATAACAAAATAGGAAACTTACCATGTTAGCCTGGGTATTACATAATTCCCAATGTCCATGTAGAACTATTACTTTAATTCTGTTGGGTGACATCAATTGTTGGGCAATATAAATAACATACAAGTCATAAAAATTCACTATTTATTCAAACCAAAATGTACTGACAATACATTGAAAGTGCAGATCTTTGCAAGGTTGTAAATACTGCGGAAAGCAGAAAAAACATGGTGGGGACAGATCCTGCCTTTAATCGTAAGCGAGCCAAAGACGTGCCATCAAAATCAGCACTTTTAAAATGCACTGAACATAATAGTTCAGTCAAATTATGCTCAAGTTATTTTATAGGTATTAATAATTTGAACGAATTTATGTGCGCATAATACATACATATTTGCATATATACATATTTGCTGTATTTTTTAAATCCCTTTAAAAGTGCGAAAAGTCACTCGTGTACGTGTATAAGCGAAAATCTCCAAATGCGAAAGAGATATTATGGTTCCTTAAACTCTCACGTATTCTGGTTCGACTGTGTATGAAATCATTGTGAAATCAAAGAGCGCCCAACGATCGCTTTCTCCGGCGTCTGTTGCTCCTCCAGGTTGTGTACCATGTCACGCGCTTAAGCCCTTTCATTGCGTTTATTCTTTGACACTATGCTTTAACAGAGGGCCTTCGTCGTTTTCACACGGCAACCAGCCACCAGCTTACAGGGTAAAGTGGAGATCCGGTCGCAGCGCAGCATCCAAGGGGAATACCAATTTTCTGTTTCCGTCTGACACCAACTGTAACTTAATTTTATGTATTTCGCAAGGCATTGAAAGTACACAAGTTCAATCAATTCTTGACGATATTGATTGCATTATTTATGATGTTTAGTGAATAATTTTCATTTGATGTTAGGTTTGTTGATCCAAAATGTACTTTTGATGAGTCCTTTCTGTAAAGTTGGCTTTTCTACAAGGAATTCCGTTTCTGTCCCTCGGTGTGTGCAATTACCTTCCCAGGCAGCAATTTGCAAACATGTACAGCCGAAATCGATTGGGGCAAAAAATCCTGCTTAGGGAGGTTTCCGTTTTGTGTAGGGTTATCAATTTTATGACACTTGTGATATTGGTATTTCCGTCCTGAAACTAGTAAATTACACAGCTTTATTATAATTAACATTAACGCATAATGGAAGAAATCACCATTAATAGTAGTTTATGCAATTAGTTTATAATGTTAAGCTTTATTGCATGAGTACATGTTTTGAAAACGAGCGACGTTAGGAGCGAGTTTTCAAATTTGTTCGAATGCAATAAAGCAACATTGTAAACGAGTTGCATACGCTATTTTTTGTATAACAGCATTATAAATTTACAAGAGAATCAAACTTAATTTCGCGAAACAACTTTCTTCTGACGTCTCGGGTGCTTGACATCCAACGCCCTCTGGAAATCAAATTCAAGATGGCATTGTTGACATCCGTGCGAGAAAACGGTGGTCGGCTGTTCCGTCTTCTTCTACCTCCCCACGATTCTCTCGCTACTATTGGCTGAATGTGTGATGACGTCATGTCGCGTTTAATAATGTCGATGACGTCATGTAGCGTACGATAAAATACTGGATTATGCACGATTCGGGGTATCGAAAAGGGTCGTTTATAATGATGGTATACAAAAAAAGAATATTAAACATTCTTCATTGATATCTAAGTTTCTTTTGCTTCTGTAAGTCTTTTCATCTAAGGTTAGAGTTTTATGTTTTTTTCAACCATTGGTAAACTGGTTCTGAACTCAAAAATACACACTACCTCACGTCCTAATAGCTACTGTCGGAATGCGTGCTGACTCAACGCTAAATGCTTCACAGCCCAGAGGTCTAATGTTTTGATACCTTCGCATAGCCTTGAGCAATGTGCCTCTGGTCGAAGGGTTATGATTTTAAACCGAGGCAGGGAGTTATGTGAATAGAATAGAAGCCATGCCCTTGCACCTTTCCACACTCGAAGAGTAGGGGGGGAGAGAAATCTCCTAAGGCCTACGGCATGCGAGACGAGCGAACCCCAGGTCGAATTCTACGCTGACAGCGGAAGCCCTTCTTCACTGTTCAGGTTCCACGTCTAAATCGCGTGTCACAGATACAGAGAATTTAAAACAGTTGCGAATGCATTAATTTCATTAAGAATATCTCGCGTCTCTCTGCCAATTGCATTAAATTCACGGGAATTGCGTTTTATAAAGTTTTTTTTCCTCTGTAGGACATGAAAATCCGTTCCTTTCAGCATTGGACAGATTCCGTTTTATGCTGTGTAAAATGACATTTAACTCCACGGGCAGGAGAAATTTTCCTGTTAAGGCAGATTTCCGGCTTGTACAGGTTCCGGTAATGTACTAGTTATGTTCCGTTGTCAATCTACACTTCACATTTCCAATCCATGAGGCTGGTAATGTGACAGGGCAGCAGCAAAAATGGGTCCTAGAGATGGTGCAATAACAAAAACTGTAAACAGATGCGTATTTTTCGATGACGTAAGTTCCCTGCATTTTCGTGTGAAATGTACATCGCTGTAGTCGAAAGAAAACTTTAAAGGTGAATTACTTAGCGACACCCTGTTCCGGCATTTTTCAAAATTTGTGATGGGGGCGCGCTGGGTAAGAGGTTCGATTATGGCACGAGTTCGCCACAAGAGTTCACCCCGGTGCTCTGCGAAGCACGAATTGTTTCCGTTTCACATTTGACAAAATTAATCATGCGTAAAGGAGGAACAGATGAGTCCAAATTTGTAAAAGTTATTTTACTCAGAACAACTTGAATTATGAAATTTTAGAGCGTCATCTCCTTCCTCTGGACTTCAGTAATGATCGGAACTCTGATATTGTCTAATGAATTTTATTATTCTGTTGGTTTCAGTTACGTACATTCTTCAATAAGAATTATAAAAATGATACAAAGAATTGATACTGAGAATAAATCGGATGAATTTAAAGTATTACATGTATTTTCAAGTAGATTATTCTCCTTTCCTATTGGAAAATAGAGTAGCAAGACACATTTGCGTTTTATAATCAAGTTTTAAAGATTCACGGCATTTAATTGAACAGTATTTTTTAGCAATGAATCTTTCAGTCAAATTCATGGAGTAGAAAGACAAACTTGCATGGTTTGTAAACCAGTGTAAATATTCAAGATGTTTAATTCAACGTATTTTTTTTCGAATAATGCACCTTTCAGTCTGTCTAAATAATGTTTTTCAAGACTAAGGTGATATTTAAAGTAATTTAAAGGTCCAAAATATTTAGTTTACTTTTTTCGAGCCGTGTATCTTTCAGAATCATGACGTACGAAGAGAAACTTGCGAGGTTTATAGAGTAAATGTTAAAGATTATTTGGAATAATGACACAGAACAGCAGAATAGGAAGTGGACCTGAGGTGGTTTACAACCTGTGAAATAACAACAGAAGTTTAATTTACCCCTTCCAAGTACGTCCGAGCAACTTGAGGTGGTTTATAACTTGTGAAATTATAACAGACGTTGAATTTAACCCTTTCGCGTGCGCCGGCGCATGCGCGGAGGAGAGCACCGCGAGTGCGCATGCGTGCGCCCCATCGCCGCGCATGCGCGGTGTGTGTCCGCGTCAGAAGGCCTTGGCGATGGTGGAGACGGTGAAGCCGCAGAAGTGGCGGCGTTCGGCGTGCTCCGAGGAGCCGAAGGGGTCGCGTGTTGAAGGAGGCACGCCCGCGGGGCGGCACGGCGGCGGGCGGCAGGGCACGGGCCGGCGCGAGTTGCGCACCAGGAGGTACTTGGGCCACGGGATGTGCTCTTGCGGGTACAGTCTGCGGACGGGCACGTTGGTTGGTTAATTGATGTTTGTGGACTCGTCAACTGTTACGGTCATTTTACTCCGATTTAAACTCAGTGGCACTCCAAGGTCTCGAGCTGGAAGGAGAGGGGGGCATTGTCATCCAATCAGGAGCTCCAACACCAAACAAATTACGTCGAAACGAAGTTCTTGATTGGATGAAAGTGTTCCCCACTCCGTTCAGCTCGTGACCTTCAAGTGCCACTTGTTTAAATCGAAGTGTAATCTGTTTAGGGTAGTAAATGTTTTATGCCGAGAGGTGGTGGTGTTCCTCCTACCTGGATGGTAGATCCGGCGTCAACCTACATGTCGACTTACTGGGGATTTCCCACTCCAGGTATCTTCATCAGTGGAGCCCTTTTTCAGCCGCTCTGAACCACAGACTTGTGTGGTAGTGTAGAAAAGTATGTGGGTGTTTAAAGGGAAATAACAGGACAAAGAAGAGGAAGGAAAGATCGCGCGTGGTGTGTGGCCCGTTTGTTAGGGTACTGCTCCGGCATTTGCCTGATATTGATGGGAGAAGCAATAAAAACTACCGATCTGAGCAGCCAGCCACATGACCCACTTTCACTTCCTTGCACATGTATCACACATGCCAAGAATTCAGCTTGTCTCGTTGAATAATCATCGTTTCTCGCTGCAGCATTGCATAACTTTCTCTATTTAACGTATGCAGTGTGCGAAAAAATGAAAGAAAAAAATGCTTTTGTGAGAATTTGCATAATTCGAGGGCCCGGCTCTTCGGGGCCTTGAACTGCCCACTGTCTGGAAAGAGTGGGACGAGCAATATCTCACATTCTCTTCAAACATTTTCTCTCCATGTGGTGGAAGTGAAGAGCAATGGTGAGAGGAGTCTAACTTCTTCACACGAGTGTTCTCGTATGGGTAAGCAATCTGTATTTGGCGTGAGTCAATGAAAACATACCTTGCTCTTGCTTATAGCTAGTATATTGCAGTTACGTAGGTATGTGATAAATAAGATAATTAATGTAAACGTTGGACTAACTTATTTTTCACTCTTGGTGACTGGTCCGAAGAATGTTCCAATTATAAGATATCTGAAAATTATTGTATTTTTTATTGTAATATTTTTCATTCATTCAATGAAATAAAAAATCGTGCACAAAATTTCGAAGGTGGAAAAACATCGGCAGAAATAAATCGATGTTAAATACATCGCTGTTTGTATAAAAATATCGATGATTGAAATCTGCCATTGCCATCAGCATGGCAATGGCGGTTTACTTCATCTAGCATTATAATTATAAATTTATTTAATTATTTGTATTTTTGCATCAACCTTCTCCATCCATCTTGGCGATTCTCCCCGAACTGTGAATTAGCAGTGTCGCTATAAGCTTAAGCGAGCGCAGCCTAAAACTGCTGCATAACTGTTTCTATGCAATTAGAGACTATACTGAGCATCAAAAGGAAAGTAACATTAATTTTAACAGTGAAATATAATGAATTATTTACCATTTTGACTGTATAATTCTAAACAACCTGTAACAAGTAGTGTACCGCAGCTTCTGGGTCAATGACCCCCATCTCGATCAGGTTCTTCGTCCAGTTTCCCTGATCCTTTGAGCAAATGCCGAGATGGCCCCTTGTTTTGCTTTTGAACATAAATGTAACTTCATTATCTGTGTACGTCTTCTAGAATTCAGTGGGAAATAAAGTTATTCAAATTATCATTCTTCATGTTGTCGCGGCAGGAAGTATTATTCCTTCACAAAGGACATGATGAAGGATAAGAGCCCAAATTTATTGCTGATTTACCCTTGAAAATGGATTTTATTACACCGGAGCGAATATTTTGTTAACAGTCCTTGTAAAAAAGAAAAACGTTAAAAACTACAAAAAAAGAAAGTAAAAACAGTATGGAGTGTTCGGAGAAGAAACATAATCTGCACCCATTTTCTTGAGCTCCAGTTTCCATACCTGTTCATACCGACAAAAAATAGCAAGAAAGCGTGATTAGGAATACTGGGAAACTAGGAATTTTCGCTCCAATGGCATCAGGAGTGGATTTAAATATGGGCTGAACGGGCTATAGTCCGCGACGATACGTTTTTAGGGGCGGCAAATTTCCCGAAAAGTATAATACACGACAAGCGATTAAGATAACAAATGACAAACTTTAGGTCTTTGAGGGGGGGGGGCATGGCATCCACGCACCTCCTCCCCTATGTATCCTGTACTAGCCCGTGGTTGGTGTTCAATTATTGTCACTGAAAAGTATAGATTTTTGCTATTATATTTTACAATAATGGCTCTAACAATAGGAGTGCGTGTTAAATCCCTGGTATAAGTACTACGCCTATAGGATACAGGATTGAAAATAATGGCAAATATTTATCTTTCTCGGAGCTCCTGGTAGAATAAAGTCTAACTGGCAGAAAAGAAAACAAAATGGCGACTTTTCTGCTTCACAGAGAGAGGAGGGGCTACCTTCCAAACGCATTTAGCTCCCATTGGTAATCGGAAATGATAGTGTCGAGAGGCTTTGAGGTGGGGGGACTTGTACAAAATTTCCGCGTACGCACACTCAAAGAAATGATCAAATTGTAGGATCGTATTAGTACACATTATAATATGCGTTGTCACCTCAATCCTTGTGGCCCTGTGGCGCAACGGATAACGCGTCTGACTACGGATCAGAAGATTCCAGGTTCGAATCCTGGCAGGGTCGATGGTGCTGCTTTTTATTTCTTTTTGACTAAATTCTAATAAGTCAGTGACTTGCATTAAAACTATTTTGAAACAATCACTTGTGTTTCCTTAGAACTTTAAGAATATACACATGGATAGGTGGATTGTAATTTTTCGAAAACCTTGTTAAAAAGCTTGTCTTATGCAACGCATTTTGTCCTTAAAAGGAACAGTTTTGACACTTAAGAAATATACGAAATATATTCATAGAATATATTAAAATATAATAATGCAACTTTAAGAACATAACGAAAATATGTAGAATATCGTTTCATTGTTACGTATTGAAAAACGGAATATCCTTTTCATTTGACATGAGCCCGGATAGCTCAGTCGGTAGAGCATTAGGCTTTTAACCTAAGGGTCCAGGGTTCAAGTCCCTGTTCGGGCGTACTTTTTTTTTCTCTTAATTGAATTTCACTGTGCAAAGACTGAGTCTTTCCGCGAAGACTTGTGTCCGGGAATGCCAACAATTATCAGGGTTTGACGACCGAGGGTTATCAACGGCTACATATGTTAACATTTAAAATACAAAGAGGTCTCGTTTAGAAAGAAATTTGAGCATTCTACTGAACTAAATTTCGTGATTTTTGCTTTAAATGAAGGATAGTGAGCCGAAGATGTGTTATCATATAGTACCGATGTGTTATCACATAGTACCACAACCGGTAAAAAAATAGTACAATAACAATTTTTTTAAATAAAATCGTAAAATTAACAAAAAAAAAAAAAAAAAAAAAAAGCTCTTCTCTGCCACCATTTGTTCATGCGGTTTGATCACGGAGGAAGAAATATATCACCGTGGGTTTGATTGCATCAAGACATTTTTCAAGAGGGTCTTCCCACGGTTCAAAATTCTATATCTTTCACCGTGGTCTAGTGTGCGTGTGTGAGTGGGAAGTTATAATTAGCGATAAAATTAGCGCTTACTAAGATTAAACTCGAAGATATCGAGTTTTTGAAGATCGAAGGTCGAGTGTTTTTCATGGCAAAGATTAGTAATGTCGCAACGCGGTGTCCATTAATTTTTTGAAACATGTGCTTTTACAAAAAATTAGTGATCATAATTCATTACGGTTTTAAATTAAGGTGGATATAAGGATTTCCTGTTCTAATCTACTACAATTTATATTTGTATATCTTGATCAATGTAAAGTATTTCTATTGTATTTTCAAACAATGTTTAAATCTTTGTGTAGAGTGCATAGTGATTGTATTATTCTAGGATTTGTAAACCTCCCTCATTTCACAGGGGCTGATCCAGACGATCATCTTGGCGGCGATCATCGAAGATTTTTGTTAAATAATAAACATATTTGTTATTACATTGTGTATTATTTTTATAGTGTATACATGGCGCTATAAAATATTATTTTTTAAATAATTGCATAACTCCAAAATAAATTTTTAAATCGATTTTGCCAAATAAAGGTAAGTAACAAACGAAAACTCTAGCTCTTTTTTTGGTTACTTCCAAAGTCAAATACTCTGTTATAGACTGTGTTCAAGAATGAGAAATACATACTACACAAATGTATTGCATGTGTTGTTTTGACTTTTTTCGTTTGGAAACCTGCTATTAATTTGTATTGTATGCATTTCTCAATATTGATCACAACTTATTTAGTAATTGACGTGGGTAGTAAAAATATATTAATATTAGTTAATGTGCGAAATTAACAATTTATTATTTTTGAAATAAATATACGCGTTCGTATTTCGTATTTTGATAATCTGTTTTATAAATTATTTAAATATCCATTAATGCGTCCGAAATGGGTTGCAAGTGTTTACCAAGGATTTAGCTAGATGTTATTTTCGACTATCCCCAGTGGCGCAATTGGTTAGCGCACGGTACTTATAGGACAGTATTGGAGATATGCCGGGGTTGTGAGTTCGAGCCTCACCTGGGGAAAGTTTTGTAACTCCTTCGAGTATTCAAAATCATTATTTTTCTCCTTTCATACACATGATGGGTTTTGAATGTAATTGATTTTTTGATGGTACTTGCTAGTTTTGATGTTCCCCGGCGTTGCTGGGGAATTAATCACACTCATCTGCTATCCCTTCTCGCCCTGCTCTACAAGTGCAATGTGGTCCAAACGTCTTTTCTTCAACACACCCTCCCGTTTATATCTTTGTTTTTCATCGTCCACGGCTTGAATTGCTTTTCTTTATTAACATGAAATATTCAAAATTTTATTAAAGAATGATGACTGATTAAACAAAAGGAATAATAAAGTTATTTATTTGTGTGGTCAATAGTTTTCTACTTCGATTGGGTTGTCTTTACTCGTATTAAACGCATATTTCATGAAATAAAAGATTTTCATTCAAACATTTATTATAAAGAAAAGGAGAGATTACTAATTTATATTAATAAATCATCCTTAAACTATTAAATCCAGAAACGAAAACTATTTCCTATTCTCTAGAACTACTTAAATATTTCTGAAGATGTACACGAACGAAGTTTCTTTTATCTACACTATTTACAATACAAATTATAACTTTGACCAATAACTTCGTGTATTTAGTGTGCAGGAGATCATGTACAATTTCGTTGTCTTGAAATGCCTTCTAGCTGAGGTCGAGTATATCCTGGTAGAGTTTTTCACGTATAAAATTGTCAATATTTGGTTCTTGTCTTGATGAATTGAAAGACAAAGTCTGTAATCTATATCTGAAACTTTAAATTCTCTATAAATTTTAACTTTAAATCCATCTCATCGAATAACTGATTCAATCTTTCATAACACTCAGAATTGCAGACCTTGCAGTTGAACTACATCTCTGCTCAAACTCTTGCGCTTTATTAAGATAGAATATGCCCTCCAAAAGGTACGTCGATTGGTAGGTTATACGTCTCCCTTATACTTCATGAACAGTTTAAACTGTTTTGATGACAAATAAATTAAAAAAAAATAATTTATCTGTCTAATTTGGTACTCTGAATATATCGATCTGAATTTAAACTAGGTGGAGTCTTGAATATAAATGGGTTTGTGGAACAATTTTAAATTAATGGGATTTGTAGCTGCTGTGCTATCATTCAGTTCATTGGAATACAAACCAGAATATCTTTAACAGATGACAATCACGTTAATTTCAGTTCATATTGTTTGCAATTCATGGTTGGTATGATGTAGTGTCATGAATATTCGATTCAAATATTGTAATATCCTTGCAGAAAAATAGTTACGTAATATACATTATTCACTTTGGGTAGGTAAAGTCAAACTTTACGGCATTATGATCAATTTCGAAATGAAGGCACTAGTGTGGTACTCTGCCTCTACTAATAATTGTATGCATTCTTTTTGAAAATATTCTCCAATTCTTTGCCTAGTAACTTTAATTTTTTCTATTCAAAGAGCTAACAAGTGCGCAAACTTGCTTTTATCAATATTGTCGTTTAATGAAATTATCCTCTTTAACATTACGTTGGGTCCAAAAACTACTCGTCTTTTCTTTCTCAGCCTCACCAAAAAAGTAAGCGATCATATTTTTTTCCTACATATAATTAATGTTTCGTATTCACCAATAATATAGTTTTCTTCATTTTTCTGTCTTTGTCTTCTGTCTTTGTCTTTGTCTTCTGTCTTTGAACACAAGATATTATAATGGTAAATACATTTATCTTCATTATTGTTGTTATAGGAATACCCCCAATAATATTATCTTCACAATTTTCAAAAAATCTGGGATTTTACGAAACTGAGATCTACGCTATTTTTAAGCGTTCTTTATGGTATCCGAGGACAAAGCTTCATTCAAAAATTTGAAGTCATTTTTGAGAAAATTTAGAAAATGTCAAGACTTCTTGTAGAGAATCCTCAAAAATCAAAATATGTTTCAAACTCGCCCAGAACTCGTCCAGATCAATGGGGGAAAATCAATTTTGGAGAAAATTGAACGGTTTAGGTGCTAACTTTGCCATCAATCGATTTTTCGGTGTTAATAACCCACGAAACATGGATTCTAACAAAACGTATTAGAAAGGAAGTAATTTATAGGAACATGACTCATATACTTTTTCGTAACCAGGGCACGACTACGAGTTTTTCTGTCAAAATATTGCTGATTTCTGACGCAACACTAAGACACTATTTTCTGTTTATTATGTAAGTAGGTAGTAAAACGAGAAAGTAAAAATGATGCAATATGAGCGCTCTGTGGATCTATTTTGCATTTGAAATTTTGTTTGTAGTACAGACTTTGAATTTTCTATTGACGAATCGCCTCCTTTCTCTTATTCAATGGTTTAATACAACAATTTATTCTTATTAGCATACTTAAGACATTACAAGTGATATGTTTACTCAATTAAGAATATTAATGTATTTGATTTTCAAATGTAACTTTTCTTCCCCTCTTCGCAACATACAACAAAGTGTTTTCTATGTGGCAGGGTAATACTGTACTGTACTACTGAACACTCATTTTTACTACTACAACATTTACTACAACAAAGTATTTTGTAAGTGGTAGGGTATTAGTACTACTGTACACTCCTTTTTACGTCTTCACGCATTTCCTCCCGTACAGATGAGGCTAAGGCTAGGACTGTTTCCTCCAGAGGCAGCCACCGTGGTACCTATCAGTCACCCCATCCACCACGCGGATGTAACACTTTATCAATTTTTGTTCTTTTCTTATTACGATATATTGGACCTGACTTACTACGATATATTGGACTTTACTTACTACGGTATATTGGACTTTACTTACTACTAGGGTTGGGCAATATTTAAATACTTGTATTTGAAATACTTGTTTTAAATCCAAAATTATATTTGAATAACTATATTTTTGAGTTTTTTGGACATGCATTTTAGAGATGTATTTAAATACTTTTTTTTAAATGCATGTCCAAAAAACTCAAAAACACAGTTGTTCAAATACAAAATGTATTTAAAACAAGTATTAAAAAAAAGTATTTAAATACTGCCCAACCCTACTAACTACTTTACTTACTACGATATATTACTTCGTATATTGAAAGAAACGTAGTCCTATATTAGAAGGGAGCGATGACGCTCCCTGTATGGGGAGTGGAGTAGTTACAAACAAAACGACCCCCCCCCCCAAAAAAAAACACCTGATCTGAAGTCTTCTAAAAGGACAGGCAGATCCAAAACAAAATACCTAAATACTCATGACGCTCCCAGATAGCGCTGGCGCTGCGGCAAGTCGCACACCAGGTCTTTTCCACTTGTACAGTTTGCCGCAGAAGGGACTAAGTAACTTTTCAAACCACTGGATTGTGTCAGAGTCTTCGAAATCTCTCGAAAGCTTTGGATGTGTGGATTTAGGCACCAGCGGCGTGTTTTTCACAAATAATTAGTAAAAAATGGAGTGTTTTCTAAAATTAGTGCGATTCTTTACTTAAAGTCGATACATATACTTGAGTTGTATCAAATTAGTAAGTATAATATCGAAACTGCTTTGTGAATTTGTTTCTGTTGTACATCACCTTGTATTCTCGGTCCAACCGCGTACGATTTTTGTCAGGTTCTAAAACTGTTGAGCATCCCCGAAGCTCAGCTGTTGAAGCTCAGCTTGTTCAGTGCAATGTATTCCTCCGCCAGTTACACGAGTTCAAGTTCCAGCTGATGTGCCTCAGAAGTTAGGTTTATTATGTGCAATTGGAGGTTAGGGGTAGTTCTCAGGAGTGAGTTAGTCAGTATTTTGTTCCGATATCGTCACTAAAATAATATTGTAACAATTGACACTAATTGTATTGAAAAGCAGGTGAAATATAAAAATTAATTCTCTAGTGAAGCCGTGCACGTCGATGGTAAACGGAACACAAAATCGTAGAGGACGCGATGTTCACTTTTACGGCGCTCTCAATTAAACCCACAATAGACCAACTTTTGATCAAAGAATTAATGTAAATAATGTTTATTTAAATAGATGTTTTGAAGTCAACTTTTCTTCAATTTTAGTAACATACAAAATAAATAGTTTTCTTACGAATTTTCTGTAGTTGGTGTAATGACAAACGATGGGAAGTTCTACAGCCCCAGCACACGTTATCCAACGTTCGAGAAATGAATGCGAATCATCTCTACATCAACCACGCCCCCAACAAGATTTTGCAGATATTAGTGTCAAAACAATCGCTCATCCGACTGAACCGAGTATAGAGGAAGGACAAGTAAATAAAGGTAAGCCATATTTACTTCCATACGTCAAATTGGAATGAAGCTGCGTTAAGAAGTAAACGTGACATATCGAACAAAAAATCTGAAAAACGGAACGTTTTAGGCCTAATAAATCAATGAAGGCTCTGAAGGTCGCATTTACATTGAACATCATTTCCACACGTTTCGTCAAGATCTGCGGCTGTCATCATCAATGGCGGCGTGGTCGAGGACGAAGTGTTATTCTGAACAGCTCGTAGGCGACCGCTTGAGTCTATGAACTTTATACGCTGGAAAAGTGTCGCACACGGAAACAATGTTCTTTTGAAGAAAAAATAGTGACGGGAAAAGAAGGAAAATCTCATTTTTTTACGACCCCACGTACCGGTGAGTGCCTAGGATGTAAGTTTTTCATAACGACATCTGAACAAATACTGTCACATTGCAAAAAATGGTGACAGGGTGCAAATAATGACTCGTATGATCTCATGATGTATCCTCACAGGATTCACTCACTGCCCATCCTCACTGACCGCCAACATTAAAACCTGACCATGGCCTTCTGATACATAATCTTTCACGAAGACACTTTGTTTTCATCAAACAATGTAGACTGGCGGTGAATCAAATACTCTCATTTTTTTACACAATCACAAAAACACTCGTTTATATTTCGTGAACGAAATAATTGTTTCTTGCACGATCTCGATTGATTTTTGTCTTCGGCCTTTCGCTCTTGGCAAAAATAACTCCATCTTGATCGTGTCATAACAAATAATTTCACGAACTTAATATAAAAAAAACCGAGCTGTACATTAACAGCACGTACTTTCTCGCATTATTTATAACGGTTTCGTAATATTGTAATACTCTTAATACTACTGACATAACATACATTAGTGTCATTTAAAAAAAATTAAAAATGTTATATCAAAATAATGTTTGTTACATGATATTCAATGCATTTATATCACATTCAAAAAATATAAAGAAAAATTTGAAGCGATTTTTGAGAAAACATTGCTTTAAAATTGCCTTTATATCACACAAAATTATGCGAAAGCTATTTATATTTTGAAAAATATTGATCATGACCTTATTCAAATATTTATTTTTGAGGAATAGACTTCATTAAGAGAAAAAAGATCTCTATTTTCAACATGAGTCAGAAAGGGATCCCAGACCATAAGAAACGTGCACTGATTGAACATCTTTTATAGTACGTCACACACAGTTTTTAACTGTTTTTTGAACGTTAAATAAATGTGTTAATTACATGATAAATATACAAAGTTAAGAAGACGTGACGTCAGCCAGATCGACTGGGGAATATCAATTGCGGTGAAAATCCTGCCAACGGTTCGGTCGCTAGTATTGATGACGGACGAGCATACAAAATTTTGCTGTAATCCAATTTGTCGGTATCAAGGCCTCACAAAACGTCGGTTCTGACTTCACATCATGCTAAAAGAAGTAATTTTATATGTAAATAAACAATAATTATCCACATTTTCGGTATCAGGGACCTACAATACTACTTTTTCTGCAGAAAAATTGCCGTTCTTGAAGTACGATTACTGTACTTTCTCTATATAACGTAAATAGAATGCGATAAAGTAATAAATACAGTAGAGTGTCAATAATTCGGACGTCAAAAATCTGTCGTTAATGGAAATTCACTTCTAGCGAAAAGAATCGCACGAAGGGAATTCTATGTGTGTGTACATTTGTGTTTTAAAATACGACTTAATAATTTTATTAAAACTATCGATTGCACAAAGTAATGTACTAGTACAAAAATCAGTGCGTATTTCAGTACTATACATGCACTATAGTACTTTTTCTGCAATTAAAATTGCAAACATTTCACTACTCTACTAATAATATTCATTTATTCACTTCACTTCTGTAACCATTGCAGTGCTTTATAAGTTATTTTATTTTTTTTTCGTTGAAGACGTTTACCAGTCCTTTGCTTGGTTCATTTTAGAAAAACTGACAATTTGACAGTCCCGAAGGGGACAGTGATTGATGTTCTACTGCAGGCATGTCAAGGTCGTGGGTAAGGTAACAAGCTTACTAGAGCTCGCGGGCACTGCGTCCAGAGAAATTGGCGCGAGAGTTAAAAGTAAGGATTGTACAAATTCCTCCGGAGTGCTACTTTGCTGGATACCTGGTCCATGACAGTCTTTGGGAGAAGTTACTTGACAGTTATTGTCCCAAATTTAGCTATATTAATTCTTATTTTCTCTTTAAGGCAAAGAAATGATACATTAAAATGAAATAATACATCAGTCCAATTTCAAATGTTCAATTGAGAGTAAAATTAAAAAAAAAATCCAAAGTATCTATTATTTTGTAATCCTGTTTACTTAAGAGTGATATAAAAGCACGAACTTTCTACGTTCAGGTTATAAGTTTTAACAGACAAATATTCTTGTCAATTAAGAGCGCCGTTCGTTTGTAAGCGAGAATTGTTAAATTATAGACTTGTTAATCTATTTTACATTATTGCTAAATACAATAAATACAATGATTTAGTAACACAACATAAAACAAAAACAAGGAAAGAATTCGTTATTCAAACCTATTCCGGTCACTTAGCAGACCGGAATATATATATAAGTGAGAATTTAGTAAGAAAATAAACAGCAAATGGTAATAAGTAGTGAACAGTATAAACATAATACAATTCTCGGTTATTTCATAGAAAAAATCTGGCAAACATATTTTCGTATGAAGCCACTATTCACCGCCTCGCGCCGCTTCAGCTGGCGCGTGTACACCCCTTTCTAGATTTAAAGGGGGAAATGAGTAGCAAGTAGCTCGTGTGGGCGCTGTTTGACGTGCGTGTTCTACTGTATTTCAATTTGAGCGGCTTTGTGAAGGAAGTTACTCCCTCCAACGCTGAGGCGCGGAGTGCTCCCTTTCAGTTCGAATTCAGTATTCGCCCTTCAACAAGGTAATGAACCACGGACTTCGCCCACTCTCTATGCCTCCAACAAATATTTGGCATATATTTCTGGGAAATCTTATGCAAACCTTCGCCTTTGTCAGACGGTGTTAGAACTCAGAACGCTTTTTACAAATTTTACAATGATTTCTTTGTATAAATGATTCTCATCATTTTGTCTCAATGACAAAATTATACTGAAAATAGTGTATTATTTTTGGAATCCCCCTACAAGGCGCAAAACTATGAAGGAGGTAAAATCACAATTTACATCATATTGTTATACAGTTTTTAGTGTATTTTGTAGTATTCTATGATGTATTAAATGTAAAAATAAAAACCTTCGTGAAAATTTGTTTTCTTTTTCAATACTGATACGAATACTTAAGTTTTTTACATATAAAATTAACTTTACCCACCATGACATTTTTATTCACTAAATTATGCGTCTTATTACTTTTGTGAAAACGCTCGTGAATATCAAAACTATTCATTCAAAACTTAATTCTCTTGAACTGTTAACAAATATTTCATTGCTCTAAATTTCCTTGATGCTTACACATCCAAAATTCTGCTTTCGATAATGCTTTTATTTGTTAGAGCAGAACTCCTATATTCCATTTTAATGGTTTATATGCGTGTTAAAACGTAATAATTGGAGGCGTGAGCCAAGTTTGTGTGAGTGCATGGTGCGTGATATTGATTGGATAACACGGTGCTTAACTGCTGCGACTCAGTAAATCCATTTCCATTTGAGTGCAAGTTTCGACGAAAATACTTATTTGTAAAACTCTGCTTGTTCACTTCAGTTCTTTTCTTGTGTTGTTTGGGCTTCATTTCGTTCCGTACCTTATTTGTCAAGCTTTCGTACTATAGATTGGAGGTACAGAGGAACTTGTTTACAATAGTCTCTGGTACGAGGATCAGCTGATAAATAGAGAGCACGGGAAACTGGAATACAGATAGTCATCCGATTTCTCTTGGAATAGAGGCTGTCAGACATTGACATTAATCAGGATGACAAGGTCAGCCATGGGAAACCACTGTTAGATTACAAATAGACACAAAAATTTGGTGGAGTATGGAATATGGATTTGGCGGACCAACAGAATAAAACTATTTTTTTCTGCGTAGCTACGCCGGAACCACATTTGTGCACCCCTCCGGGGTACCGGAGGGCAGGGACTCTGAATAAACTCTCCGCCTACCCCAAACATTGTTCCTACTCAGAAAGATTTTGAAGGTTTCCCGTGGTAAGCAATTCTGAAACAAATTGACTACCTTATTTTCAAAATGAAAGATCTGCATTTCCGTTTGTTTTATAGTTTTACCGATCAGTGACATAGTAGGGGGGAGGGGCAGGGAGGGGCGGTCCGCCCTGGGTGAGACCATTTTAAGGGTGACACTAATTAGAAAATTTTATAGTTGGATTTTGAAAATTTTATAGTTCTCATTTTAATGATTTATGTAAAAATTATATTTGTATGAAAACACGCATTTGTTAATTAGTTATATTTCGTTTTAGATTTATGTAAACATATTTCAATTATTCTGAATTACAGGTTTTAATAAATTATAAATAATTCTCATGTGCAAATATATTTGTATTTTTATTAAATAAAGTATAAGTTATTCAGTAATATGTATTTTTATATTTAATTTTGGGGGAATAATATCATTACTTTTGCCCCAGGTGACACCAACTGAAGCTACGTCACTATTACAAATCAATATATTCTTTTGACGATCATTCCGGGAAATATTGCGATTAAATACACGTTTTATCATAGTTTAATGGTATCAGAAAACTTAATTTTATTTATCCTGAATTAATGTTGAGTTTAAATATTTTCGCTTAAAAATTGTATTTCTTGAAGATACGTCACTTTGGAAATAAATTCATCAATTACACGTCAACCGAATATTCAATCAAGGTTCTTTACTGGGACTGCTAATACATATGAGACAACATACAATATACCAGCGGGACACTGATAGGGTAAGTGGGGATTCACATCGTGTCAATACGTTATCGTCTGTAAGTTAACGTACTTGGTAGTCTGCTGAGCAACTTGGCCAGTTCCTACCACCACACCAGTGACCACTTTTTGAAAATTAATTTGTAAACTGTTCGTTCGCAAAATATGCGATATAAAACTGGCAAGAATACAGAACGAATGCACGAGGAAGTTGCGTTAATTTTAATTCGATTTAGAGGTAAGTTCTACAACACGAAGTTTACGAAGGAAAATTTTACGAACTGATATCAAAATAAGAGGCCAAGGAGGGGAATCTTGATGGCATACAATGGGGAATGCTTCATCGTTGCTTAATACGAAGCATTATTAAATTAATTAGATTTAAAACTACTGATTTCACGGTTGGAAATGGCAGTTATGAACACCGGGGTCTCCAAGAACCTAATAATTTTTTCGCTGCAGACATAATTGGTTTGATGAACGTTGTATCTATTAATTACGTTAAACCCTCCTTTGCCTTGTATATTTTGTAATGTTATTTGCTACTGGTCTGTATATTAATATCCCCTATATATTTCATATTGTATAATTTAATACTTGCTATTATTTATATTATTCCCCGCGCTATCTTATTATGTATTTTATTGGTATTTTATTTGTATTTTCTTTCCTTTATATTTGCAGACTGATTTAATGTATTTTATTGATATTTTATTTATATTTTCTTTCCTTTACATTTGTAGACTGATGATGACAGCAAAACTATCGAAAGCCGGCTATCTCAATAAATATACTAAGTTGACGGAGATGGCCTCTTTTATTTCTTCATATAACGTCAACAACACCGCATCAGAATTCCCACAATACCTCGTTTGTAGATACGCTGACCTATTTATCAGTTAACCAGTGCCGGAACTAGACAATTTTGGGCCGGGCAATACTGAAACATAACCCCCTCCCGAAAAATGAAAAATGTGAAAGTTGTGTCATGAAATTAAACGAGTTATTTTATTTCAACAAATTATAAAAATTACGTTGAAGCCAAAAAAAGTTTTTGAAAGTATATGTTTTAAATAATAGTTCTATGTAAAGGTATTTAATGATCAAATAATACAATTTCCATGGTGAGCTTAAAACGCTAAAAAAATAGTTGGATGTAGTGTATAATAAAATCACTTGTTAAATACGAGGAATAACAAATATGAATTTCAGTAGAACGTATTTCAATGTTTGCGTCATTTGATTCATTTCATAGCGTTCTACTTTATAAGTAATTTTATAAAATATCAGACTGTACCGCAACCTATAAAATTACGATTACGATGTTCTGGAGTTCTAATTTCTTTTGCAATTTTTTACTATTTTTTTCCATCAGACCCATCATCAGGCCCCTTGATTTGCGGGGTCCCGGGCGATTGCCTGGTCTGCCCATACCTAGCGCTTGCACTGCAGTTTACCCTTGTACTAGGAAAGTATCCTCGGACATAGCGTAGTAAAATAAAAAGAAACAGCAATTGTGGACCAGGATTTTATTGGTCATCACTCCCGTGTGTACACCTCTCTCCCCACACGCCGATATGCCAGATGGTCACATAGTTTAGATGTAATTAGGGGGTGCGTTTTTCTATTTTTTTATGACATGATTGTTTATTTAGTAACTTCATTTTTATTCTTCTGGCTTATCTCTTGAACACCTGTAAATACTTCAATCGATAAGTTTTGTTTCGATTGTCTTGACTCGTGTGAAGCATTGTCTATCGATTTAGTCCAGGTGCGTCAGTATAATGAAATTAAGGCGCGACGGTTACTTAGTGAAGGTTTTCACAATTTCCTCTTCTTCGGCAAATACAAGTTATTACGGTGAAAATTCGGCCTTGATCGCTAAATATTCTGCGCAGGGTTTAGGAAGTGCTAGTCTTCCATTATGTTGATGTAACATTGCAGTCTGAGCATATTTTTTTCATTTGTCAATGGGCAATGATCTTCCACGTCAAGTTTTGTTGGTGAATTGATAAGCCATTGGAGTTAATTATTATTATATTATTAAGAATTTAACACGCCAAACTGTGTTATACAGTAATACAAACATCTCGATTCTAATAGATTTTAGCGTTGAAATGGGAGGTAGTTATCATATTTCTTCCAAGTTTCGTATGACAAAGTAATGAAGAGCTAATTGATTTGAGCATAAACAATTTGCCCTTGTTCTCATCATATACTATCAAGTGATAGGACCGTGTATTCAAGGACTCAATAACTCTGGGATGTCAAGTCACATCAGAAATAATAATATTTTCCAGGTGATCGCAGTTTTGGCAAACTGAGAAATACTCTTGCGTGATAAGCTTGAATGGTGAGGGGAAAGTAGTTGTTTTCTCCGTGAGCAAAATGCTTCCATCGCCTTCATGCAATGTATGCGGTTGTTTGTGGTTACAGATGAACACATTCTTCCTCCTTGAAGCCAGGAAACAGTAATGGTTAATTAGATCTTCGAAGTTATACGATGACATCAAGTTGCTCTTTCTTTATCATTCAACTCACTTATCTATTCTGTATTTTACGAATACATTCCTTTTCTCTGAAAAAAAATAGCTTGCAAGTTCTGTTGATCTTCTTCATTATACTAGGCCGCCAGCTGTATCAAGTTGCTTGGTATGTCATTCAATATTCAGACACCATGGCACCTGGGCAATAATCTAACGTGAAATTGTCCGTCGCTATTTGCTAATTATCTGCGAGACGGTTCGTCTGGGTTCTTCAAATTTGAATATTTTTGAATATTAATATTAATTATTACGTTAATGATCATGTGAGAAGACTGACGTCTTCAAGCCATTGTTTCTTGTGGGAAATGTCATCTCATGTTGTATAGACTAGTAGTCTAGACTAATCTGTAGTACTTGGCGTAGCACGTAGCGCAACTCTTGACAAGTTAGCGACACATTCGTTCCACTCCTTTCTTCATCTCTGGTTTCCGTCCGGTTAGGGAGGATTTTCTTCTTGGACAGTACATCTGCATAAAAATAATAGCACTCAGTCAATGAAACTTGCCGAACTTATTTGCTTGGTGATAGTTTTATTTCTGTTTATGCAAATGCAAAAGTATGCGTTTATAAAATTTCATCATCATACAAATAGTCTTTACACCATATTTTTGCCAAGTATCGTCAAGCAAATTCCTACCACTTTCAACTACAATAATCTTACCACATCTTAAAAAAAATGTATCACCCACTTAAAGATGTTGCGATATTGAAATAGAAATGCCATGGTGGAAATAACACCATAAAATATGGTGTTATTTCCACCATGAGAAATGCGTCTATAGACGCACGTATACATTGTCAATATAAAATATTGCGCAATATTTGGAATCGATAATGTACCACCATTGTTATTGCCGAAACATCAAAAAGCGATGGTTTCAATTCCTATCATTTAAAACTGTAGAAATTATATTCATTTTACTTAATTTTTAAATTATTCTCGAATTATTTTGAATTAAAGACGTGTAATTTACATTTATTTTCTCTAAGGAATTCATTTTACTTTTAAACGTAGTCTTCACCAGTGGCGGCTCCAGAGAGAATTTTGAGGGGGGGGCACAAAATTATTGGGAATATGCAAGTAAACGGTGAATATTGTGTATAAATATAGTGTTTTAGTAGGTCATGGTCGAAGAAACATTCTTCCATCACGAAATAGGTTTTGTACACTACTGCACCCTGTACACGAATCGGAGGAAACGTACTTGTAGACGGAGTTCAAAAACTCGTCAGTAGGTAGCTCTGGACATCCTGCAAGTACCAAAGCTACCGAGCCCGGGCTGTGCCCGCAGACGCCATTTGAAACTCCAATGTTGCAATTTTCACATTTCCAAAGTATTGAGCTTATGGCAACACCAAATTTGGCTGCACTGTAATAGGACACAGTTCCCAAACATCCCTAACGAATGAAGGAAAACACGGAACATGAAATGCCGGACTTTTTGAATACTGCAATCGGAGAAAGTGACAAACAACTAAATTAACTTCGAATAATATAAGGCAATAATATACAATGTGTGTTATTTGGGAGGGCAGTGTCCCTCAAACCTCCCTACCGTAGCCGCCACTGCTCTTCACTACAGAGCAGAAGTATCGCGAAGTAGAACAAATGAAATTGCGCGATGACGCGGTTTCGCTAGCATGCGGAAGTAACACCAACTTAGCTCGCGTGTTTGAAAGGGGGCAGCATCGAATTATCAAAACAATATCAACTTTTACGTTTCTACTTGAAAATATTACAAAGGGAGACGGGAAAAACGTGTTTTTGTTTCAGGAAGAAATCTTGTAGAAAACAATAGTCTTGTATTGTTTCGTTTTTTCTTTGATTTTTTTTTTTCGTGGCATTACTGGCGTTTTTGTTCTACTATCCAATGACTTCTGCTTCGCATTATCGACAACCAAAACACAAAGAAGATAATTACTTTTTTCTACTTTTAATGAAATATTTTTCAACAAAAAATTGTACCATTTGTTCATGGTTTGAACATGTTAGTTAATGGTTTGAACATTTGAAGCAGTTTGAAGCTCCGCGGATGACCTTTGTACAGTCCGATTAAAAATTGTAAGGGATTGACAGCTACCGAATTAAGAAAGAGAGGAGACTTCGATAATCCACGGGAAGTCACAATTTATGATCATATCGCAAAAGAGTTGTTAAAGCTCATTGGAGAACATATGTTTGTTCTGCGTGAGTCAGTAACAGTGAAAAGGCCGCATGCGTCACTCCTCTTGTAGGTTTTATCTTCCTGCCGTAGTCTCTACGCTGCGGTTGGTGTATTGATTGCATTTCTTTCGTTTCTTATATATTTTTCTCGAAGTGTACGTTATTATTCTGTCTGTATTTTATTGTTATTTACAATAATGCTAATTTCACATGTAGAGTAATTTTTATTTATATATGGTACTTTTTGTTTCTTGTACGTCATGAAATGGATGGGTACTAAGTATCGTAGTGGGTAATTAATTTGCCATAACTGGGCGATCACAAGCTTGTCGCGTCTGGAGCAGAAGCTGGGCGGCCACATTCATGTACCAATTGCGCGAGTACTTGGCGACACCGCTTTCTCCATTCAGTATTTGGCTACCCGGGAGACACAGCGTCCTTGGCACAGGTGCCACCGTTTCGGTCATTCCGCCCCCTTCCTCAGGGCGAAATGCCACTGGCCTTAAGAAAGTTTGCAAAATGGTGGCCGAAACGGCCAAAATAGCGGCCGCAAAATGGCGGTTGGTACCTGTGTCTTGGACGCCAGGTCTTCCGGTCAGCCAAGTAGTTACTGACTCTGGCCGCGAAACACTAGGCTGTCACCGCGTGCCCCCTTTTCCCAGCTGTCAACCCCTTGGAAATTTTAATCGGGATACAAGAACAAAATCATGCGAGTAAATACACCGGTGGCGTACTTTTTTGGCTCCTCTGATACACGAACGGCAGACTTTCTTTATGGGTTCGAGGTTCCACTCTGGAAGCTCACCGAGCACCTCGGCTGTGGTGTTAAAGGTGCGGGCTGGGCTCCCGAAAAAGCAGTGCCCTCCTCGGCAAGGCTCCGGGGGCGACCCTCCGTATATGTACCACCAGTGGGGTAACCTACGGCAACAGGGCAACAGGTCCGGGCGAAAATGTTTTTTTTTAACTCTTTCACTACCAATTTTTTCTAGGTCGAAATTAACCAATTTTAATACACTTCTAACCACGAAGGTAATATATGCTCACCTAGATGTGGAAAATAAAGGGATTGGCGGGGGATGTGGGATATATGTGTGCCAGAATGTGGGACATTACCAATGGAATTGTTTGGTGGGACACAATGTTTCATTGATATTTTTGGTAGACGTAATATACCAAAGATATCCTTGGATAGGCATAATGGACCAATGGTATTGTAATGGTAACTTAACAGTAGCAGAAATCGTAAAGCTTTTCAGCGATCCCCAGTAACGCTTCAAAGTTAGTCTATTTCAATGCACTTCAATTCAATATATATATATATATATATATATATATATATATATATATATATATATATATATATCCTCACCTAGATTTGAAAAATAATGGGATTTACGGGGGAGGTGGTGTGTTTGTGTTCCAATACAATTTTTGGTGGGACATAACGAACCAATGGTAGTTTGGGTGGAACACAATTCCCCAGTGATATTTTTGGTGGGACATCCTTGTATGAACATAATGTTCCTATGGTATTGTGATAGTAACGTGACAATTCAGGCCGAAACCGGCAGAATTCCGACAGAAAACGTAATGACTACTTTGTCAGCACTCCTGCTTCCTGTTTGCAGCTTCGTGTATTACGCTAATTGTAATGCAATGGGTCAGTCACTGGGGACTTCTTTGTAGCTTTGATTCAATGATCCAGGTGGAAAGTTACTTAGTCATTGTATCCTGTTGGTATTCAAAGGATTAAGGGTGCCATGACAAAACAAACTTGCAAGATTACATTAGTCAGAAACTATTTTGGGGTCTGATCCCCTGCTCCCCTTCACGAATCGACTGCCGATGTTGCGGGATCGGAGAACAAATGAATGACAGATGAAAACTGACGGGAATGAGGGCATTCTGATTTCGTGTTTCGCCACAAACCCTCAGAGTATTTAACCATCATGCTCAATTTCGTGGCGATGACTCGTTTGAATTTTGTACGCATTTGCAAAGTTTGTTCGGGGAAGAGACAGGTTAAAAATTTCTTCAAGAATACTGAATTGTGCACGAAGAATTAAGTATGAGATTCATCATTCCGATGAATATTAGTTTGTGTGTGAAGAATTTGTGATGATTTTCGATTTACAAGAGAGACAGGGAATTACTTTCAAGTTATTTTAGAAGCATTCGCTCAATACAAGACTTATTCGAGAACTCCATTGCAACTCACTTTATTCATTATATTCTGTGAATTTGCTTTCTGTTGTTTAACGAGCCTTATTTGGCAACAAAGAGTTTTGGTATAAAATACTTTCGCTAGGCACTCTTTCTTGTTTTATGGAGTTCGAAGGCCAGTGCTTCATTACGAACTTGGAATACTAGTTGAGGAAGCAACACAGGGGTCTAAAAGTATTATAGATTGAAATATTCTATTTCGTTCGTGGGTTTACGTTATTCTCAAGTTTCTCGCAGGAGTGAGTCGAGTCTCATACTTAAAGCAAGAGAAGATACAAGAATCCTCCCCTCCCAAGGTAATGCAGGATAGGCAAGACATTTTAAAGGAATTAGAAAGTAACATATAGTAGGTTGAGTCATTTCAGGCAAAAAAATATCAATACCATCGTAATACTCTCATAATACTGTTAATATTACCAATTAATTTACCATTGTGTCCTCAGTAACCTGCTTATCCGTAGAAAGTGTTTTGCATATTTTTTTTTAAAATTCCATCAGTTGCATCTTAGTGGAAACAGTGGCGGATTCTCACAGGAATGTCTTCCAGATTTACTATTTTATTCTTCTGAATATAATTATAAAATGAAATATTTGTTTTGATGATAGAGGGAAAATATTAATTGTTTAGTTGATAGCTATGAGGAAATTGTCCTGGATCGAATTTAAAACTCGACACGAAAGCGACGTGAAAACCATGTAAATCGTTCTGAGGAGGAACTCGGCATTGTTTCTTCCTCTCCATCATATCTCACATCACTCCAAAGAAAACGTTTATTGGTTCAGCTCTGTTCTGGAAAGAGTAGTTCCTAATTTGAAATGACATCTAGAGAAGACTTTTTCATCTAGATCAACGCATCACATCTCTTCACCCAAACCAGAGCTACATCCTACTCCGGCAAGAACCAGAATATGAGTAGTGTGTGGAGCAGGGAGTAAAAACATGCGCCATGAGTTGGCGGAAGGCTGGGAGAAGAAGAAAACGAAACAGATAGGAGTGTCTTATTCGATCGCAAGTAGGCGTATGCCGTCTATGTTGTTGCGTGTTTCATTTCTAGTACTACGAGTATTTTATGGAAAGTCATCTTTTCTCCTCTTTAGAAACACGAGAAGCCACTGATCCGAAAAACACAATGAAGAACGAAGAAAGACGGAAGAAAAAAGAAATAAAGAAGACGAGGAAGGAAGAAAGAGAAAGATGACGAGGAAGGAAGAAAGAGAAAGATGACGAGGAAGGAAGAAAGGGAAAGATGACGAGGAAGGAAGAAAGAGAAAGATGACGAGGAAGGAAGAAAGGGAAAGATGACGAGGAAGGAAGAAACTAAGAAAGATGACGAGGAAGAAGAGAAGAAGATGACGAGGAAGGAAGAAGAAGAAAGATGACGAGGAAGGAAGAGAAAGAGAAAGATGACGAGGAAGGAAGAAAGAGAAAGATGACAAGGAAGGAAGAAAGGGAAAGATGACGAGGAAGGAAGAAAGAGAAAGATGACGAGGAAGGAAGAAAGAGAAAGATGACGAGGAAGGAAGAAAGAGAAAGATGACGAGGAAGGAAGAAAGAGAAAGATGACGAGGAAGGAAGAAAGAGAAAGATGACGAGGAAGGAAGAAAGGGAAAGATGACGAGGAAGGAAGAAAGAGAAAGATGACAAGGAAGGAAGAAAGGGAAAGATGACGAGGAAGGAAGAAAGAGAAAGATGACGAGGAAGGAAGAAAGAGAAAGATGACGAGGAAGCAAGAAAGGGAAAGATGACGAGGAAGGAAGAAAGAGAAAGATGACGAGGAAGGAAGAAAGAGAAAGATGACGAGGAAGGAAGAAAGAGAAAGATGACGAGGAAGGAAGAAAGAGAAAGATGACGAGGAAGGAAGAAAGAGAAAGATGACGAGGAAGAAAGAAAGAGAAAGATGACGAGGAAGGAAGAAAGAGAAAGATGACGAGGAAGGAAGAAAGAGAAAGATGACGAGGAAGGAAGAAAGAGAAAGATGACGAGGAAGGAAGAAAGAGAAAGATGACGAGGAAGGAAGAAAGAGAAAGATGACGAGGAAGGAAGAAAGAGAAAGATGACGAGGAAGGAAGAAAGAGAAAGATGACGAGGAAGGAAGAAAGAGAAAGATGACGAAGAAGAAATAAAGACAGAAAGGGGAAGACGAACAAGAAAGAAAGAAAGAAAGAAAGAAAGACAGACAGAAAGGAGAAGACGAGGAAGGAAGAAAGAAAGCAAGCTTGTAGAATGTCACCATCGATGATAACCGCTGGTTTTCGGCACCCGATATTTTTTCGCGGCGCCCCCCTCTCTGACTGAGTCGTTTCCTCCGGCCGGCATTTGTTTGACTTCTTCAGGGCGTCCCTCCGCCATCTTTTTCTTGGGGCCGCTGTCAAGTGGGTCAGGGCGACGGGTCGTTTCTCCGCCGCCGTTTCTGTATCAACCGAACAGCAGTTGGTAACCCTTCTCCACACCACCCACTCCACTCGTCTAATTTTCTATTGACAAGGGTTTGATAATACAGTAATGGTGACACTATAATGGAGATAATTTATTTAGGTGGGTAGCTTCCCCTCTCCAAAATCCCCGTTTTATAGACCCCGGCGCTGCACGTTTGCTTCTAGAGTTACGGGAAAGGGGCCATCCATTAATTACGTGAGGTCTCTATGGGGGGGAGGGGGTCAAGCGAATCTCACTTAACCTTACGTGGGGGAGAGGGGGGAGTTTTGGCAAATACCACGTAGTTTTTGTTGCTAAAAACAGTGCAAAATGGGGAGAAAACTGACACAATTTAAGTAAAACACGTTTCTATACTAAAATATGGCTAAATCTTGCTACAATGACGCAATAATTAACATAGTATCCTGAGAAAAATAATCTAAGAAAATATACAAAACTTTTATCATTAATGAGATAAATCTCATTACCTGTATTTTTACAGAAATTTTAAAGAAAAATTACCGAACGTTTTTAGAAGTGCAATAATATTCATTGTAATACAGTCACTATATTTTCTAAATACTAGTCGTCTAGTCTTAAATATAATTAAGCAAATTACGTTCTTTTTAAATAAATCCCAAAGCAATCACTCACAACTTAACGTATTTATATTGAAAATACGCATTTTGAAAAATCTCACGTGAGATTAGAAGAGGAAAAAAGGGTCGAGCCAAATCTCACTACACCTCACCAAAGGGGGAGAGGGAGTCGAAAATCTCCAAAATCGCCTCACATAATTTATGGACGGCCCCAAAGCTAAATGGTTGATATTGGTTCTCTGAAGAGCGGTAAGGGCGGGAGACACGATAATTAGTGATGGTACAATTTAGCATTTTAAATTTAAAAAAAAAGCGCATTTTGAAACTAAGGCTAAAGCAGTTTATAGCATTAAAAAAATTAAGATTTAGCATTTTGTAGCATTTATTGAGAAAATTAATATTAAGAGAAAACTCTTTGAGAGTAAAAATGTTTTGCTGCTTTTTAGTTTTCCCATTAAAATCAGGGAACAAGGGAAACTAATTTAACATTTCGCCATTTTTTGTACTTCAACAAATATAAAAGCGCAAGAAACGCGTGCGCTGTGGAATTAGGGCCTTCCTTTTCTTCCCGTGACCTCCGTACAGCTAGTGAGCAAGCGGAGACTCCTTCACCTTGAGCGCTCAGGCTTTCAGGATAAGTCTTTTCAATTGTTCTTGTTATTTTTTACTTTGTTTTGTCTGATAAATCTTAATGATATATTAAGAAACACTTCTTCTCTCAAATTAAATGTTTTCAAACAACAATGTGGTGTTATCTATGTCACATCCCCTAGTTAGGGAGAGAACATGAAAGAAACCATAAAAAAGAATTTAGCAATTATTTCGCAGGTTCACGACTATTTTTCAGTTTGTACGTGATTTTGCATTTTGCGATCGATTTTACATTTTATTGCAGATTAAAAGCCTTCTGAAATGTACTGAACCGACCGTCCGACATACAATTACTAATATTTTCAGCGTTTGGTAATATTTTGCATTTGTAGCAATTGCCAAAATCTATCATTCCTCACAATATTGAATAGGGGGAGACCCTGAGCCACCTAAATATAATTGTCTCTGTTATAGTCCTTGTTAATAGTTTCATTTCACTTGTAATTGTTCCATCTTTTATAAATAAGGAACAGGTTTTCATAGATTCAACTGATATTTGCATTACGACTACTATTGTCAATTGCTAATTTGAATTTAAAGCTGTTTTGGCTCCACGTAATCAACGTCCATTCTTGAAAACGCGTGAGAGTTAATTTTTAATTAATCTTTTATTTTTATTTTAGTCCGTATTATTGTTTTCCTATTTCTGAATTATTTTGGGGTCTTATCCCTTAACGTAATTAACGAATGAATCCACTCCCGATTGCGCCCGCGCAAAATGACATCCAAAGCGGAGAACGAACTAGGACATTTCGTTAGTTTCTCTGGGAGAAAAAAAAACAGCTTGGTAATTTCTGCAAGAACATAACATTGTGCGCAAAGAAATAATATGTTAGAATAAGTTATGAGTCTTGGAAGTCGAAGACAAATGATACAGCATTACCTAAAGTAGTTTTTTTTAATTAACACACCAATAAATTGCTGAAATTTGTTTTCAAGCTATTTTAGAAGCAATTTTACGAAATATGCCTCCTCGACAACTTAACTGGGTATTCTGTTCATTTTCTTCGTTTTCTATTTTGTCCTGACAAGCTCTTCGAGAACAAAGTATTTTGGGTTAAAAAGCATTGGATGTCACGGTTGTTTTATTTTAATCGCGGAGGCCAAAATCCACAACCTGGACGGCAACTTTCATCTTGCGTAGCGAAGCCCTAGAACAGTGCTGTTTGGTCGGAAACTTTCATCTTGCGTATCGAAGCCCTAGAACAGTTTTGTTTAAGGTCACTATAACCAGCGGCAATTCGTGACTTGGGTAGCACAATGAAATCACCCCTCTACGTAGTTGATCACCTCACCACAAGAGGGCAATAGGTGTAGAGGGGTTCTGAATCCAGGGGCTCTAAGAGACTACTATAAGAAGGGACCGCTTTGACAGCTATTGCTTGGCCACTGCTGGCAATGTTACTAAAAGAAGGGACAGCTTTGACAGCTACTGCTTGGCCACTGCTGGCAATATTACTATAAGAAGGGACAGCTTTGACAGCTATTGCTTGGCCACTGCTGGCAATATTACTATAAGAAGGGACCGCTTTGACAGCTACTGCTTGGTCACTGCTGGCAATATTACTATAAGAAGGGACAGCTTTGACAGCTACAGCTTGGCCACTGCTGGCAATATTACTATAAGAAGGGACCGCTTTGACAGCTACTGCTTGGCCACTGCTGGCAATATTACTATAAGAAGGGACAGCTTTGACAGCTACTGCTTGGCCACTGCTGGCAATATTACTATAAGAAGGGACAGCTTTGACAGCTATTGCTTGGCCACTGCTGGCAATGTTACTAAAAGAAGGGACAGCTTTGACAGCTTTGACAGCTACTGCTGGCAATATTAGTATAAGAAGGGACCGCTTTGACAGCTACTGCTTCGCCTTTTCTGGCAATATATCTTGCAAGTTATGTCCATGCACTCATTTTGTTTGTGCGTTCGTTTTGAGTTCGTCCGTGCTCATTTGTAAAAGGCTTCATGACTATCTCTGGCAATGTCATCGCCCAGCATGTCGTTTATTTGTTTCCCGACCTGTTAAACTGCTCCCTTCTTGGAGTAATTCTTCTATAGTCAAAGTCACCTTGAAAGTCTTTACGCTTTACACATGAAATACGACTAGGTGGGGTTTAGATAATTTAAGAACTATATTGTTATTTTTTATTTACATTTTTCTGTTCATAATATCTTTTTCTACATGCGATTCCACCACGTTGGAAAACTATGGAATTACTGCTGATAGTTTCCTTTCCCGACGCTAGTTGCGCTGAGAAGCTCGTGGCATGCCACAGTGTCACGAAGTCTGCCATTGCCATCAGTAGGAAACCTTGATATCACTGCTCTGGGAGCACTGGCTTACAAGAAGTCATTTCGTTCGACCAATTTGCCCTTACATTCGCGGGTTCGTGTGATCTTTTTCGATTTTCTCGGGGCGGTGAGTCGATTCCTTTACGTTGGGTACGATAAGGGATAAGAACTTTGTTGTTTGGGATAAAAGCGGGTCCTAGCACCTGATTTGCTCCGGAGCCGGGTCTGCAGCCACTGCATGCTCCTCCGGCTGCTCCACAACTCGGTCCAGGGTTGGCCTCCCTGTTGTTGCAGACAAAGCCCGCGTTTAGGGCCGACTTTATAGAAGGTAAAATGTGTATCCCTGAAGTGACAGATTCTCATTCATAAAATGCCTTTTCCGTCAAATGAGTGACCACACTATGAAGGTCACTCATTCTCTTGACTAGGGAGTTTTAGCGCCAAGCATAAGGAGACCGTCTTTAACTCTGATTGATCACGTGACCAACGACGTTATATGGTAGTAAGGATCAATGTTCATAAGAGGTTTAGCAATTTCGACACTGCCTTGTGCAATATTACAAACGAAGCATGCCAAGTGTTGAAAAAAGAAGTTGCGTAATGTATCAGAGTGTGGCAAAGGTGAGACAAATAAACCACGGTACGAGTCAACCGTAAATAAATCTCCATTATGCAGGTGGTTTTTGATTTTCTGGCCTTGCGGCGATGAGTATCCAGTCTGAAATTTTGAAACGTTTTTTCTTGAGAATGTAGAGTAACTTATAACAGCGCTCGAAGTGAGCATAAACACCTATCCTACCACGAAGATGCAATTTCAACTTCCTTTTATCGACTTCCTTACCTGTCACCTTTCTAACATTTTCCGTTAATTCTTGCCAGAGCTGTGGAGTTGGTAAGAAACAATTGTAACTGCCTCGCATATGAGAATCAGTTTATCAGAGTTGGAAAACTGCTACCTGTCCTGTTTTTAAGTGACCATTTTTCCGTTTGTAATTTGACCGTTGAGGTTCATACAGGCGTGCCCTATTTATGAAGGTAGAAAGTCGTGCCTTAAGCCTAAGGTAAGACGTTATGACTTCAAGGCCCGTCAGGTAACTTGGTGCATGTGCCACATTGCCTGTCAGTTGTTGTTGACGCGTGATGTTAAAACTCTCTAATATCTTAATTTGGCATTCTCTGTACCGATTTAGGTTCAGTTCTTATGCGTTACTCGCGATTAATTCACTTTCGCAGAATATTTTTAATTCTTCACGTTGCCACTCTACCACGAAACAGCTGGTAAAAACGACTCGTCATCTTTCCGATCACGTTATCGAAAGGCGAGTTCGGTTGAACGGTTTTACTTAATCAACTGAAGTTTAATGAAATCTGTAGTGAGAACATTTGTTTCAATGTGTAAAATAGAAATAATCTTCCATAATAAAATATGTATTTTATTTAGGTGTTAGATACATTACACACACTTCGACGAATTGTACCTATTCCTCAGTGCTCCGTGTGTGCTGTAATGTAACATCTGAACGTAATGTAAAGTACATATTTTATTGTAGAATATTATTTCTATTTTACCTATTCATAAAGATTTTTACAATCTTTCTTCGGTAACCACCGATTTTTATCAACATTTGTTACAATACATTTCATCAATTTTTTAGACGATTCACAAAAGTTTGAAACACTGAAATGTTATTAAGTGCGGGCCTTCACTCCTGGCTTAAATGATGTATTTAACTCAATTGGTTTGTTTGAAAGCGAGTCGACATCGACCTCTTCGGCAAGTACGTATCCCAACAAGGATATTTGATTTTTCCGACTTTTCGGCGCTACTCTGTGGTTTGCAGATATTTGTAGTATATTATTCGTTTCATGCATATAAAATGAGATTTCGAACAGTGGTGTCACGAAGTGATCCTTGCCAGTCTCATGACGTTCGGCAAATAATGTATTACTTCCAGCACAAAAAAGTAAAAAATTCTATATTTAGCTAAAGATACTGCGTAAAATAGTATCCTATCTTCCTTATTCGGTGATGGGTCATCATTCTGTAGCCAGTATAAGAGTTACCACAAAAATAGATTTTATAGAAATGTACTAGAAAGTTACTGTTGAATGTAAGAAGATAATAGTTGAAAACGACGAAATTCTGCACAAAAAATCATATAATTATTTCGAAAACCTTTCGAAAATGTTTGCTTAAAATCACATATCTTTTGAAATAAGAGTGTCCCTTGAAACGACTCACTTTGTGCAAAATATATTGAAGAAAAAGTAGTGGTCTTTATCAATCGGAATAACTGTAAGTTGTTAGTTTGCTTTGGTTAGTGAAGTTTGTAGATTAAGCTTTTTGTTTCGAACAAAATATTAATATTGCTATCTGTAATTCCTAGCTTATGTGTTTAGAATAAATAGCTTCTGGAGTAGAAGTCTAACTCAATTTCTAGTGAGTATAATTCACCTTTTTTTGTTTTAAATAAGCCTAGGTAATGTGCAATTGCTGGGTTGCTTTACTGTTTGTATGGCGGATACACAATCATGAATAATTAATTTGTTGTAATCTTCAGCCGTGCAAAATTAAAATTCTGATGTGTTCATTGATTTTACGATCTTTCTAAAGCCAATTAAATTTTGAAGAACTCATGGAACCTACCATTGTATTGTATTATGAAACCGTTAACCATTTCTCCATTTTGCAGCTGTGTAATAGGATACGTCTGGATAGCAGCATCCTGGACTCTGTAACATATTATAATGAATCCTGCAGGTTATGCGGACTGATTATGCAGTACAATAGTGAGTCGTTTAAGATGGACACCTTTTCTAAAATTCTGAATTCCATTCTTAATTTCAAAGAAGAATTTGAGTTTTGAATAATCTTTTTTGTGCAGCATTTCTCGACAAGAATATTAAGATTACAATACCATTTACAAAACAAAATACAGACCTATAATAATCAACATTTTATGGTCTGAATTATTTTTTTGTTTCTGAATAGAGGGGCTTTGCGGAAAAGCAAACGACCTCCCGAGTTTACCTGTCGGGTTAGATAGGCGTCTGCCGAAAATGTTTATTGCAAGTGATGTTCTAAGGAGATACAATGTGGGACGAAATTCGAAAATTACTTAAAATACATTCTTCAAGGATCTGTGTATCAGGAACCGAAATGATAAATGCAGTTTGACGGGTAATGTTAAACGAAACATACTATTTTTACTGGACTTTACCTGAAATGACTCACCTGGCTATGTATCGACAGAAAAAATAAAAGAAAAGAAAACAAAAAACATCGCGGGAGCAATAATACTTACCGTTTACTCGTGTTGGTGCAGAAAACAGTAGGAAGCTACGAAACACAGCGAACATGTATCATAATGTAAATGAGGTAGGTGCTGAAAATGGCTCGTAGTTTTCCGAAAGATTTTTCTTCGCCAAAACAAAATGTAAAATCGTTTATGGAATTTGAAAATGGGAGTAAGGTCCATCTTGAGCGACTCACTCATATCACATACAAGACATGTGAAATGATCTTCAATTTGTTAGAAATTGTATGCACAGTATAATCTGTCTAAAACGAAACCTAAGGGCTGTTTCAAACGTTTACCCTCTAGGCCGTTTCTGTTTTATAGAAGGTTGCCGAATAATTAATACTTTATTTTCGATCCAATTTTTCCAAAGAAACAAAATAATGAGAATGGAGAGTTAAAACATTGCAAGGTTGGACGACGGAAGAGCTTGAGTTTGCACATTACAAACAAGCCAAGAGTTCGGACGACGTATTCCAGAATGGTATTTCCAAAACGCTCCAGACATCACGTAGGAAAGGAAAACATCGACTTTCAGTTAGTTGACGACGCAAGTAACGACTTAAATAGAAGACACATTTTATTTGCAAAAGGATATGTAGATGGTTGTATAAGAAATAAGATGAAAACAGCAAACGAAATAAATGAAAGATAAACAGATATAAAACATATTGTATGAAAAAAATCAGTATAACAATTTTCTATTCAAATCAACAAACCCCAAAAAAATCAAAATCACAAAGTCAGCAACCATGAATATATGGGTCGACACTTCAGGACCGCCTAAGAGTGTTACACCTCCCAGTCGGAAATTGTTTCAAATATTGTATTCAAATATTTTACCAATGCGAATTACAGTTTCTTCTTGTTCTTTTGCTAAAAATACACATACATATTTAATAATTATATAAAGTAACGTGTGTCGTCATAACAAAACTTTGTGAAAGGGAATTCCTCTATTTCAGTTTGAGGAAACTTTTAAGTATTTGCCTTTGAAGCATCAGAGGGGAAGTAAATTTGCGGCACAGATTTTATTCCAGTGTTGAAAACTCTCTCTTGATAAACAATTGGGTTGCCAGCAGCTTTACAGCCCGTTACAGCGTGAAATATGTTGTGTATTCTTTACATGAATTATATGAACAAAGAAAACTGATTCTAGCTTAGACTGTCGGCTTTGCTGGTGGGTATTTTTATGTTGACAATTTGTATCTTTGCTATGGAAGTTCACATTAAAAAATTATTGTTAAAACAATAGAATTGACTGGCTCGCCTATCCACGGAAACAGTGTTAGATGAAAAATTATCGATAAAAGTGTTTTTTAAAAGGTGTTTCATTACATTAGTAAGATTAATATAATGAGTCAAGTCCTAAGGATTCACGTTGTTTTGGAATGGCAGTATAGTAATCCACAGCGTTTCAGTTCTGCAGGTGCCTTAATAATCCCCAAAACATGTTTTTTCCAGAATTCTTTCAGAATATTCTAGAAGTATCTGGCTAAAAATAGAACCTAAAGTTTTGTCTTGTCGAGAGCAATCTAATATCGGCCTTAAAATCCCCTAAAAATACGTTAGTTAAGTGCTCCCTTCCCCTAATATGGTTTTTCGATCACTCATTACCAAATTAGTTTTAATTATTGTCAATCTGATGAAAGAAGTCATAACGATTTATGTAAAAATCGAAAAAAGTAGTCGTAATTTACAGCGTTTCATCAATGTTCTCATAGGTGCATTGAAATCACTAAAAACACATGTTTTTCGCACGAATGTCTTAGGGAGAACCAGTTAAGGATTTCAACGAGAAAGTTGTTTCCATTTCTTACAGTTTTCGCACAAATTATCAGAAATTTTATTAACTTCGTAATATAATGGGTTACTCAGTAAACCCTCATTAACACGAATTCCAAGGGACTGAAGTAACCGCAGTTCTGTGTTTTAAAAATTCGTGTTATCCGATGAATTATAAACGTCCGCACTACCGTAATCCCTTGCCGGGACCGAAGTTTTGTTCGTGTTAAGCGGAGAAATTCGTGATAAGCGAGTAAGTGCTTATGAGGATTTACTTACTGCGTCACTTTTTTATCAATGTATTAAACTTTTTGAATTCTGAATGCGATAAAGTTACACCTGCCACAAATTATATTTACACTGGAGTTTTAGATATAGTCAGTTTATTGGAAACATAATTATTACACTTGAGTTTCAAATATGGTCAGTAAAAGTATTATTTTAAGAGCCTTGTATTTCGTTAAGGCAAAAATAACTTGAACTATAACTCCTCTTTTTGTAGAAGTATTTCTGATAAAAAAGGAGAGACGTGCAAGATAAATGAACATGATGCAGTTGGACGACTTTAACCGTACATCAACTGAAAATAATAATTTTCTGGCGAAAATTCGCCGTTTCCGGCGCACAATTACACTTTCTCTCCTTTCATCTTCACTCCTGAAGAGGAAATATATTGTTTCGTTTAGAAATTTAAAAAAACTTGAATTTTATATTTAAAAAAATGACACTTTTCATTGTAAATTTGATTCTCTAGTTGAATTTTTAACACGAATTAATTTCTCATTTTTCTGACCTTTCATCATGAACGTTTCTTGAATTCCTTCAATTGTGAATAGAGAAATTATACGATGATTTATAAAAAATATTTTATTTTTTTGAGCGCAGTACATACCAATCACTCTCTCCTCACACAAAAATTTACAAAAAATAACAAACAAACAAAATATGTCATTAAATAAAAGATTCTATCACGAAGAGAGAGATGCACAAACACATTTGAAAAATGTAGCGCTGAAAGGAATCTACAACATAGTGGTAACATTCTTCTTCGAGATGAATGTATTGCTTATTGCCAATGAATATTGTTGTCGGAAGCTATTGCGACTTTCACTTATGGATATGAAACCTGGATTTATTAATGTCCGCCTCCCGGGTTGTAAACGCAGCTAGCAATATCTGACAATCTGTAGAATGTTTTTTCATATGTTTTTGGGTATTTCTGGTGACAAGGAGATACATTCTCAACTAGAAAATGCAGAATCTTGTTCCACTCGGTGAAATGGTTCTATTTCCAGGACTGAAGGTTCAATATCCCATAGATTATTGCATTAAATGCAAAGTAAACTTCTGTAGAACATTGAAACTTTCAATGTCACTTCTTTCAGCATGTGCTTTTGTCAACAATCCGACTTGTTCTTCTGGTCATGATTTCTTCCGTTTCAAGATACGGTTTATTCGCAGATTGTAGACTGGCTATGAGATATATGGAGAAGAAAAAGATTTTCACAACTATGTTTGTATGCTGTACCGAGGTCACTTTGTAATTGACATTTTACCACCTAATCGACAGATACAGTCCAGCTAGTTGTTCCACTTAAAGTTTAACGGCTATTAAAGCCCTAAAAGCTTTCAATTTTCTAAGAGAACGAGGAGTCGAAGTTCTGCCAACAACAAGGCTACTTGCTCTTTCTACCATTCAAGAAGAGCAGTTTAATCACGCATGTAAGTCTCAACTCTCAAATCCTAGGTAAAAAGTTCTACCTTCAATCGGCTTGTCCCTTTGAGCTACCTTATCCTCCTAATCATAAAAACCCATTGCTTATTAGAACATTGAAGTTTCCTTTGGGTTTTGTTTTGATTCTTCTATTGCGCATTGATTCTTCGTCCTGTGAGATCCAAGCCTTCTCCGTAGCGTTTTTTCGTTCCAATGCTGTTAGCTCGCTCGAGCAATGAAGTCTCCACGTCTTGTAAGACCTTTCACGCTATTTTTTTCATTCGAAATCAGCTTATTCGCGCATGGAAGTATTCACCACGTCCTGTAAGTATATAGCCCTTCACGCTAGATTTTTTTTCGTTCGAAAGTTGGCAGCTTATTCGCGCATTGAAGCCTTCACGTTCTAGGAGATCCACAACCTTCTACCTAGTGTTTCTTTTCTGTCCAATGTTGTCAGCTTAATCTTGCATTGAAGTCTCCACGATCTGTAAGACCATAACCTTTCACGCTATTTTTTTTCCATTCGAAAACGGTCAACTTATTCGTGAGATCCACAGCCTTCTAGTGCTTTTTCGTTCCAAAGTTGCCAGCGTGCTCGCGCGTTCAAGTCTCCACGTTCCGTAAGTCCATAACCCTTCTCGCTGGTTTCTTTTCATTCAAAAGCAGCTTATTCGCGCATTAAAGTCTCCATCACGTCCTGTAAGTCCATAACCCTTCACGCTAGTTATATTTGGCAGCCTGTTCGCGCGTCGAAGTCTCCTGTGAGTGCGCGGTTTCACCACCAGAAGTCGCGCACGCCGTTGGGGCGTACGAGGCGCACGCGGACGACGCCGCAGGGCGGGCGCGGGTGCGGCAGCATGTTCTCCAAGACGGCGTGCGCGTAGCGAGGCGCGCGGCACGGAATGGCGCGCCGCGTTTCGCGCCACACCTGCTCCCGCGGCCAGCGCCGCAAGTGGATAGTGGGCGACCTGCCACGCAAAGGCGCTGCCGTCAGCCAACCCGTCTCAGAAGCGCGAATCAGGATTACACTGGCGAAGGGGTTAAACTTAAACCTGACCTGGTAATAAAAAGCCGGGAGGGGGTCCACGTGGTCGATGTGACTGTCCGCTACGAGGATGGGTCAACCCTTCTAAAATCAGGGTAGGAAAAGTGGTAAAGTACCAACAAAGTCATTCCCCTGGCAGCCCAACTTCATGGAGTTGCCAACGCCAGAATCCTGCCAGTGGTGGTTGGAACCTCTGGGGCAATGCCACGATCAACAGCCAGTGCCCTCAAGACGTCGGGGATCATGTCTCGAGACCATCTCTGACTATCTCCTTAATTACTCTCAGAAGGTCTATTAAACTCTACACACAATTTGTAAATTACGATGGAGCAATTTAGCATTGCTGGTAGTAAATGCAGAAAATGAACTTATTTGTCCCGTGGGGAATTCTAGGGAACCCAGGGGATCCGAAAATGCATAGGACATACCTAGTTATCACGACTTTAAGTGGGAACTATATGCTATTTAATGTAGCTTATAGAAAATTGTGTACTCATAAACCTCGTGTCCTTGATACCGAAAAAATCGAATGAGGGCAAAACATCTGACTGTCCGTCTACGTCCAATGGCAGCCGCTAAATCCTTCACACGATTTTCTTCAAAATTGATATCCCCCGATTAATGTGAAAGAACTCCAGGTGCTGCGAGTTTGAAATTGGTATTTTGATTTTTGGATGTAGTACTTCACATGAAGCCTAAAAGCATTTCCTAAATTTTCTCGAAAACGGCTCATAATATTTTGATTAATCATTGCTCTCAAAGAAGCGCAAAGAACGCTTAAAGGACGCTTGATAAATATAGAGATTATTCCCTAAAGAAATCTGAACGATAAATCTTAAAATAAATCCACGAACAAAGTTTTCGAAAATATGAGTAGTTTTCGTGTAATTGTGTGTGAAATGCAGGCAAATTTTAAACAAATATTGTCTCAAAAACGGCTTCTAATTTTTTCTTTCATTTTTTTCATTTGTAGCAAAGAACGGTAAAAGAGAGTAGTTTTCGTGTAATTGTGTGTGAAATGCAGGCAAATTTTAAACAAATATTGTCTCAAAAACGGCTTCTAATTTTTTCTTTCATTTTTTTTCATTTGTAGCAAAGAACGGTAAAAGAGAGGTGCTGGTTCCATTTTCGGAAAACTCTGTATTTTTGAAAATTATAAAACAACATTAAAAAAGTACAATGTTGATGTTAAATTCTTTCTTTAATAAAATGTTCTAAAAATAATGTTTAAAAACTGGGTGCCTATGGAGATTCACAGCGAACACGCTGTAATTTTGTTTTCCGACTCTTCTCGAAAATTCGCTCGCAATCCGCTCTAAAGATGGGGAAAATAGGGGACAAAATAGGGAAGGAAAGATCGCGCCCGTCAATGGCCCGTGTAATAGGTGTTTCGGCTTTTGAGTGGAAGCAATCAGGGAAAGCATGAAAACTATTGATCACAACACTCAGCCTACGAATCCGGCTACTGCACAAACTCTACAAACACGCCACTGCAAAACACTTCATGCAAATTTCCAAAAATCTACCGTGAGACAGTTCAGGCACCTAACAGATCGAACTCGCAACTTCCCAGTCATAGGTTTGCTCGAGCCTTAAGGTATTCTGAGAGCCGTTACCAGCGTTAGTTTCAGAGTATTTCCCTCGTGAACTATCGGCCAATGAGGTTCAAGAATTTCTCCGTGTCCACCGATCATAGACATTTCACCCATGTAATCTTATCGCTTTTGTAATGAATTTTGTTTCATCGCCCCAATGTGCATTTGTTATTGATATACAGAGTGAGTCACGTAACTTTAGCACCGCCTGCAATTTTTGACCGGTTGATGTTATTGCAATGTGGTTTTCACATAAGTACATGAGGAAGTGGGGCTTAGTTTATACATAAATTCATTTCCATTTTATCACTTGTATTTTACGAGATATTGAGGCAACTCTGTTTTTTGAAATGGAACTCTACATTTTTTAGCCTATCACGACGAGCGTAAAAAGACGATATACAATGATATACATATTGTCATATGTTAGATAGGCATTTTTTCAATAATTTGTATTGTTTGCAACACATTTAACGGATATTGTAAGGACCAACCGTACATTAGAAGGGGAGCGCTACGTGACCTTCAGTAGTGATTGTTACAATCAAAATATCAATTAAATACAAGTCGCAAAACGTCAAAATTACTAAAAAATTGAGTATTTAGCATATGACCATGTCTATATCATTGGTTTAGTCTTTTAAGGCTTGTCATGATAGGCTAAAAATATCTATGGTTCCATTAAAATAAACAGCTACCTCAATATCTCATAAAATACAAGTGATAAAATGAAAACGAATACATAAATCAATTAGCCCCATCCACAATATTAAGCCCTCTTTAGGAATAATCGAATCTAAGCTGGTGCATTCTTTTTATTTCCTGGCGACTGAGGTAGTGTATATTTTTCTCAAAATCGCACTGATTAAATGAAAACAAATCTCTGGCAAAGGAGCTTGCAAGCTATAAATGATTCATCACTCCATCCCTACACGGCAAGTACCAAGCCGTGTACGATCAGCGGAGATGCGAATTCAATGTAAGACACCAAAGTACCCAGAAACGATACCGTTCAGCAACACCGTTGTTATAATGAAAAGCGAAGCGAATCGTTCCAAGTGAGTGACTGTAGAAAATAAGTTTCTCACGTTGGCGAGCAGTTTTGCCTCCCGTCAGCGCTTATAAAAATTCGTGTGTTGCCGAAAGTCTGAGAGCCAGGTCGTTGGATATTGTGCAGCCGGCGTGGTCCCAGCAGAGCGAGACGCCAGGAAAAGAAACAAGGCAGGTGATATCCATTTTTTTTGTTGATATTTTTACTGCAATGGCAATACTTTGTTTTCATGGGCTGACAAACACACTCATAGTATTTGGGAGTCGACTGCGTATTTCATCATCAGAAGAGATTAATTTCCTGAAGGCGTAAGAACCCAAAAATTCTAGACAAGCTATTCGATTTTTTGATTTGATTGATTGTTTTCGTGTTTCCGGGCGCGTCAACTGCTTTGGTCATGAGTCCCGTTAGTGTAGTGCATGTTTTTTATCGGGAGATGGTGGTGATCTTCCCCCGCTGGATGGCGAGATCCAGCGCCGACCTACCGTCGGCTAGTGGGGCTTCCCCCTAACTAGGACTCTCCCACCAGCTGGGCAACGCCCCAGCCGGGACAAGCTCTAAGCTCCCGACCTGTCTCCCGGAAATGTGATAGTGTAATGCATGTTAGTGTAAGTGGAGAGGATAGGACAAGAAAGGGGAAGGACAGATCGCGCGCGGTCCGTGGCTCGTTTGTTAGGGTACTACTCCGGCATTCGCCTGGTGTTGGATCGGAGAAACCACGGAAAACTACCTATCAGAGCAGCTGGCCGCTAGAATTCTCCTCCAGACAGCGACTGAATTCGACTTAGCTGAACAGCTAGTGCCGAAAACCCTGCCGCCGTCAGGACTCGAACCTAGGACCTCCCGGTCAGAGGCGCTGCAGTGACATCAGTTGATGCACTGAGCTACCGCTCCCGGTTCCCAAGCTATTCGAAATCTCAGTATTTAGCTACACGTTATATTGAACTAGACTTTCTGAGATCAAGATATCATTCAGGCAAAAAACTTTCCAAGTAAAGATGTTCCTAATAACAAACATGAAGTATATACATCGTTCACCCGAAAAGTTCTTTGCGACACGCTTAAGTGAGAACAAGTTTAAGTTTGTTCTCGCCTAAGCGTGTTGTCAGGTGTTGAACACCTCAAGATCGCCGTGGAGAACTGTACCTAGTACTGTGCGCTGTTTGGGTCAGTTGACGCGCGAATTGAACAAAATACCAAATGCCAGATGGATTTTTTAAATTTTCTAGTAACTACACATGAGTTCAGTAATCGTGTATTGATATTGGCTGATAAAATGTAGAATAGTAAAAAATATAACATTTTTTTCTATTTTTTCTGTGTTTTAATAACTCCCGGACCTCTGCGGACAAATGGTGAATTCTGAATTCTAGAATGCTTAGCGACTTCCATAAATTCTTACATGAAAATAAAATTCCTCTGAAAAGCTCGCGGACAATCGAAGGATTAAATCTTTCAAAAAAATGCAAAAACAAAGTATCCAACCTATTACACCAGACATTTCAAAGCGTTTTAAACTTTCGGTTTACTTCACAAAAACTCTCATAACCTCGCGACATTGTTATTTTCCCAATTGAAGTACAGATGCTTTCGTTTCCGGTTGGTATCGATTGCAGACACAGAATTTCACCTGTAACACTTGATTCTCATTGGAGGACAACCTATCTTGCACTGGTATTTCGCACATACCGAAATCTTTGTGCCAAAACTGCAAAACACCAGTGTACACTAGTTCATACCAGGGGTAGGCCAAAACTCTTGATGCCAAAACATGTACCTGCAAAACACCAGTGCACGATGGGATGCTTACCAATCAGGGAAAAATGTCACATGTATAACTTTGTAATTTGAGAGTTCCAATCATATGTTCATCGCAAAAAGGAATCATCTTCGAATCCCCTACATGCCTTAGATATTTTGTCACATTTATTCTTCTACGCTCCATTTTGTAGTATACGTACCTCGTACAGCTACACGCAGCACCACTCGAATCTTCTACATGGCTAGACGTTGAAGTGTAAGCAACTGGCGTGTTTTCTTAAAAGTCGTTTAGTTTTAAATTACCTCGCGCCAGGCGAGAAGATTAGTTTCTGAGCAAATTATACTAATGGTGGTCGTAAACGAAGTAGACTAATTCGTACTAAGTAGACGTAATTCGAAGTAGACTCCAGAGACTGAAGTTATCGACAGAGTGACATTCTGACATTTGTGTTTGCAACAGAGTTAAAAGGTTCTTTTGGCTTATTTGTACAATGCACGTCAGTTTAGCTCCAAATAAAATGCTGTATGTGATAATTTCTCAAGTTTTCGTGGTTTATTTTTGTAAATTATCTTTCAATGTGTTATTTATATTGTCTTCTTTGTATGTGAAAGATATTATCAACTGGTCAATTAAAACGTAACCAAAATACTGGATTATAAATAATTATATCACAGTTCTAAATATAATTACAAAATAGTCCACTTCGATCAAGTGTCAAATTACAATTTGATGAATTGAAAAATCAAAAAAGTGAGAGAAGATTCGAAGGACAACATTGCATTTCTTTGATTCCCAAGAATAAAATATCATATGTCAAAACGGCGAAATTATGCCAAAGAATTTCAAATAAGAGCTGGTAATTTAACAGAGCTAAACTGGAAATGTACCATCTGTAGAAAAGGTACCAGATTTACTGCACCAAAAAGTCATGATTACTCTGATAACTGGCAACAATATTGACATTTCATCCTCCCAATAAATTTAGATTGCAACACTGGAAGTTTTAACAACTGTGGCTCTATTAATGTTAAATTGGAAGAAAAAAAGTCAATGCAAAGGGGTACCTAAGGGCATGGAAGGGGGGATTTAATCGGGCTTCATACCCTCCCCCTTCAGAAGCTGACAATACATATTCACAAATATAATTTTAACTCATTTTCCATAGTAACAAAAGCCATTCAGTATCTCACTTGAATGTATTATAAATATAAATCAACAAATGCAAGTAAATATTAATTTTAAATTTAGCATTATTTATAAGAAAACATAAAGTAGGCTGGCCACGACACATGTAGCTCCTCAAGGAAAAACCTGGTTACGCCACTGGACAAATGAAACTTTTTTCAAAATTAGTATCTTTTTCTAGAATATAAGAAGTTGAAAATGAAAAAAATGGTGAAACCAAAACAACACAAGATAGCAGCTCAATAAACAAGCAAAACTTGGTCATCAGATAACTCCTTTAGAAACAATTAGTTGTCGTGAGTACTTGATGTCAGTTATTCCAAACCTAATCCTACTTTCTAGCGTTCTACATCCACTCGGCACGAAGAATACTTTGTAAATTTAAATATTTGTTCTTATAGGAGGGCTCGGGTAGAGGTTATGGCTACTATTTTTTATTCAAAAAATATTATTGGATCACAATTTTTTTTGTCACGTGAAAGAAATGCTGTACTAATGTGTGTTCACAACAGCAAATGGCTCTGTGAGTGTCTCTATTAACACAGAGAGCAATGTGAAATCAATTTACTGCCGCTGTGCGAGATGAATGTCACCCGTTTGGAGCAGCGGTAATACACCAAGATAACCGTTTTTCATGTGAAAAATGCCCGAGAATGTCACAGGGAATTGGTGGAAGCTCTTGGGAATTGGTGGAGCCCTTCAATGCCGGGCAGTTGCTATTTATTTATTTATTTAGTCAAAAAAACAGTCAAAAACCGTATGTGACGCATGGGGGAGAAAATCATCTGCGCACGCTTTCTTAAGTTTCAGAATCACTTCCCAATAATTTAACTATTAATAGTTGAATAATAATAATAATAATAATAATAATAATAATAATAATAACAATAATAACAAAATTAAAAATGCGAGAGATTAACATTCAAAAACTAGATATTTTCGTTGCCAAATTATAGAAAACTTATTTTTAATGGTAAAGGAACGAACAGATTTGATTTTTCTGTATTGTTAACAAAATAGAAACGCACCCTAAGCTCTACTACCACTACAATCAAGAGGAAAGTTCAACATAACGTGCGCATAGTGAAGCTACATTTACGTCCAAAAGCAAATCAAGGGGCCATCTCAGCATTTGCTCAATGGATCAGGGAAACTGGGCTAGATGGGCAAGGGACAGTTCTTTGGGAGGACGCTTAGCAACCAGTAACTGGCAAAGCATGTGAACCACCTGGAGTGTGCAGACCGCTGTTGCATGTACAGTAATCGAGCATCTGCCTAATCGGGCCGTTAGAACGGATATGTAATAGTTTTAGAACTTTGTGAACTTTTAAAAGAAATAAATGATAAAATATGATTTTAAAATTTTGAAAGCGTTTTTTTATTATTTATCTCGCAATCATTGTTTTATATTTTATGGAGGATGAAATATGTCTTTTGGATAACAGAAAAGAAATCGAATATTGTAACTGTTTTACCAAGGTTGATTCACTGTGTAATTTGGAAGATTACTGAAGAGATATTTGACTTTGCTTTCATAAAATTCAATTAGAGTAATTTGAAGTCGCGATATATTTGTTTATTGGGAATAAAACATTCCTCTTTGCTCTTTCAGAGTTTTTACGTATTTTCTATTTTTAAGATACAAATGTTTTTGGAATTCGTTTCGTATATTTTGTAATTTTTAACGTAAGAAGATAAAGCATTATGCATTTTTGTATTAAGGTATTTTATTCGACTTATTCAGATATTTGCGTATTCGTGATACGTGGATTTGAATTTGGTCGCGAGATTATGGAACAAAAGTTATTGGTTTGAACTAGGTTTGAATATGGTATCAACATGAGCAGCCCTTCCTCTTATTTGTTTCTGTGTTTATTTGTATCCACGGAAGGGTGGGAATTGAGCATTTTTTCCAGAGAGATGAAAGATAATCAAAATATTAAAAAAAACAAGTGAACAATTTGATGTAACAAAATGAAACTAGCGTTTTCGTTTTGTAGTAAATAATGTGAATACACATGTGGCTTGTATTACCTTGTCAGTATACTCAATGTAACTGAGTCAATAAACATTTCCGTATCTACCAATTCACTTTATACAAAAAGAAGCCTTTGGCTTTAAGAAGTTAACAACAAAAAGGCCTTTGGCTTTAAGAAGTTAAACCATTTACGCTACAGTCCAGATTGGGCTCCGTGCGACATTGACTACTTATCAAAACTGAAGAAAAACTTTCGGAAAAGAAACGTTTCAGACGAGTGTGAGCCCGATAGAAGCAGTTTTTGCCCATTTTGCGAAGAAAAATTCGTAATATCAGACTGTTTTCGGTCATTTATTTTAAAGATAGAAAACTTGGTTTTAGAGTAACTTGTTTATCAATATAATGTGATACACAGCAACATATATCACAGGAAAATAAATAATAATTTTAAAAACTTAAATTTTTGTTATATTTTTGTAATTTATTTTTTCGTTAAATTTTTGTAAAGATCAAGATGTGTTAAGTTTTAATGTTTAAAGATGTGAAAAGTGAGTTGGAACAAAGGGGGATAAGTTGAAAAGTTACGTAATTTTTTCTTTGTCTCAAACACAGAAGCTAGTGAGGCCAGAAACGCATGGAAACTTCCCCTTGCTCACGCGTGTCTTTTCAACACAGCTAAGGCCTCATTCACAAAGCAAACTTAAACGTAAACGCAACATAGTCGCAAAACCTACAAATTAGTTACTCAGCGAGACCATTCACAATGCCTTGACGTAACCGTAGACGTAAGTCCGTAAACTCAACAGATCACAAGCTCCAAGCTTTTACGTTAAGTTTACGTCGGAATTCTACCGAGCACCAATCAGAGAGCAACGTGGATGGTCAATTTCAGATTGTGTTGACGTAGTTTGTGGTTACGTCATTTTGTTATTATAGTGTAGAAAACTTGTTTGCGAACAATTTTGATGCGTATAGTGAATTAAAAGTAAGAATTTGGGCAATTTTGATTGCGACTTTAACTTGACATCGCGAATAAACTAATTATGTTTGACGAATGACTCGAATGTAGTACGAGAGAATGCTTGTTTATACGTCGTGCTCGCATTTCCTTCGTTATTTACTTGGCAAATATATATAGTCGACTTTCTATAGACAAGTCGATAGAAATGTAGAAGAAAAAGATAAAAGCTATGGTGGAAAGATCTTTTCACCGTGCTAGAAACGAATCGATCAACTTTCAGTACGTTGAATTCTGATTGGTTCAGGCGAAACTTACGTTCCAGCTTTAAGTTCGTCATTGTGAATGCTTGTTTTTACGTGTAAATTTTACGGCTAAGTTTACAGCATTACGTTACATGTAAGTTTGCATTGTGGATGGGGGCTAAGAGGCGCGGGTGGCGAGGGCGCGCGTGCGCACGTACTTGGGCTCGAGCGTGTAGATGCGCGCCAGGTGCATCTGCGGGACGGTCTGCACGCTCTGCTGGGTGGCCGGCGTCTCCTGGGCGCTGGGGGGCTCCGCCGCCATCCGCATCATCTCCTGCGACGCACGCAATTCTTTTACCGGGAGCGGTGGCTCAGGGCATCTGCTGATGTCACTGCAGTCCCTCTGATCGGGAGGTCCTAGGTTACACTCCCGACAGTGCCAGGGTTTCCGACACTTGCTTGTCAGCTTGGTCGAATTCAGTCGCTGTCTGGAGGAGAATTCTAGCGACCGGCTGCTCTGATCGGTAGTTTACCGTGGTTTCTCAGATCAACACCAGGCGAATGCTGGAGCAGTACCCTAACAAACGGGTCACGGACTAAGCGGGATCTTTCCTACCTCTTCCTCGTCCTATCCTTCCCCCTTACACACTCTCTCTCTCTCTAACATGCATGACACTACCACACATTGCGGGAGACCGGTCGGGAGCTTAGAGCTTGTTCCGACTGGGGCGGTGCCCCGCTGTTGGGAGAGTCCTGGTCGGGGGAAACCCCGCTAGCCGACGGTAGGTCGGCGCCGGATCTCGCCATCCAGTGGGGGAAGATCACCGCCACCTCCCAAGTAAAAAAACACGCACTACACGTACGGGACTAATGACCGTGGTAACTGACGCGCCCGAAATCACTAACAAACAATCAATCAATCAATCACACAGATTACATGTATGGAATAACCAGTGGCGGCTTGTGGGGTAGTGCCAGTGTTGCATGGCACCATTAAGAAAAAGGATGGAAAAGAAAATAACGCATAATAACACTAAAGCGTTATGCCGATCGCCATAATTAACTTAATAAACAAAATATATTTTGGGATATATTACATTTATATGTTTGGTTCTTCCGGGTTCTCATGACTTCTGGCACTACATTATTTCTACTTTAGCTACTTGCGCGGTGTAAGTATTGTAACTTGAAGGGGAAACAGACTCGGTCACGAGTTTATAACTTAATAGTTCACTTTCACAAGTAGTTTGTAGCTAAAAACTCGTAAATCAAGGATGTCTTTAATAAGTTTTTAGGAAATGGTTGATACGATTGATGATTCAAACAAAGAAATAAAAACTCCCCAAATTTGCCAAGTAAATAACGAATTCCGTTCATTTGAACAACCCATTTCTTTTTCCCGCGAGCTGACGCAGTTTTGTCCTTTTATACTTCAATTTGTTAACGTGGCATCTCAAGGTCACTCGCGAAAGAGGGAGAGGGAAGACATACTCGAATGGAGAGCTGCAACGTCACTATAGCTCAGACTTTTACGGTTCCTTATTGGAGTTTGCCTTCCCTCTCCCTCCTTCTCGCGTGACCTTCAGATGCAACGTTAAAAAATCCAAGTATAATTGGCAGATTCTGCCCAAAATGGCAACCCTGTTCACGTCAAAGATATCCACGTACCTTCAGTGTGCACGGGCAGCGGCAGCGGCAGGTCTCCTCGTCGTAGCAGTCCGGCAGGCCGCAGGTGATGTTAGAGCCCTGCAGGTTCGAATCACAAGAGATAGCAATAGTCTACGAACGTTTTGGCCAGAATTAACAGAACGTTAGAAATCAGGGACTCCTTAGACAAAAAGTGATACGGCAAAATTCGTGGTCTCGTAGAGAGGTCCGTATTTCAATGGCGTTCCTCATGAATGAGTGTTTATTTATTTACATGTCCAATGAGAGATAAAAACAGTGTGACGTATGGGAGAGACGGTTTCCATTTGTAGCCCAAACGCGGCGAGTCATTGGCACCAATTGCTTCGAGGTTGAGTGGCTACGGAGGGTACACAATATGTACTACCTCGTGAGCAATTTTTTGGGGTCGAACTCAAGAGTCGACTCTTAAAGAATAAAGGACTTCTTAAGCAACAAATTGCTTAAAATACTTGGTCCCATAGAGAGATCCGCATTTAATAGTGGTTGCTCATGAACACGAAATAAGCGAAGCCTTAAACGATCGGAAACGTGGCAACGTGCAATTTGCACGAACTGTTTCGTGGTTGAGTGGTCACAGACAATACTCAACATCTTTCCTTCAGAGAGCGTCCAAGTTGAACGTACTTTTTTAAGCTCGTTCGTAGTTGCACATGTTCAGTCAATTATCCATATTTCTGGTGTACTACCTTTTCGTAGCATGAATTCTGCCTTTGATTTAAAACACACAATATTCTGCAAAATCATTCTTTATTTTTCTTAGTAGATGTGAACCCCGCACGAGATAATCTTAACGGGAAAGGAGGAGGCCGAACATATTTTTTACAATAATAATAATAATAATAATAATAATAATAATAATAATAATAATAATAATAATAATAATAATAATAATAATAATATGCTTTAATTACTATTTATTCTGTTTAATTCGAAAGGACTAAAAAGCCTGTAACAAGTATTAAACTTCAGCTTATGTCAATGATCCTCATCTCGATCGGGTTTTTCGTCGTTTCCCTCATACATTGAGCAAATAATGTGATGATCTCTTGTTTTGCTTCTGGACATAAATCTTGCTTCACTACACACTATTTTGTTCAGTTCTCCTTTTGGTAGTTATGGTAGGAGTGGAGCCAGGGATGTGGGTTTGGTAGCCATACTATAAAATCGAGTTGTTCGTTTTCCGATGCATATAGTTTTCTATTATTAAAAATTATAATCAATAAAATATTCTATTACTATAAAATTTCTATACAATTTTCTTTTACTAGAGAGCAAGCATTTTCTAGTTTTCAGTTGTTGCGAACCACGTTTTTTTGTTACTTTTTTTCTTCATTCATCTATGTTTAGTAATAAAAGGATTTATTTATTTATTTAGTCAAAAACTGTATGTGACGTATGGGGGAGAAAATCATCTGCGCACGCTTTCTTGAGTTTCAGAATCCCTTCCCAACAATTTAACTATTAATAGTTGAAAGATTTATAATAATAATAATAATAATAATAATAATAATAATAATAATAATAATAATAATAACAACAAATTTTAAAAAGCGAGAGATTAACATTTCGAAAACTAGATATTTTCGTTGCCAAATTATAGAAAACTTATTTTTAACGGTAAAGAAACGAACAGACTTGATTTTTCTGTATTGTTAACAAAATAGAAACTCGCCCTAAGCTCTACTACCACTACAAGCAAAGGAAAGTTCAACAAAGCGTGCGCATAGTGAAGCTACATTTAGGATGGGGTAGGAATTCTAGAATTGAAAATAAAAAAAACGTGCGCAGATTACATACTTCTTGCCCATACGTCATATACAGTTTTACTCTTCGTTTTTTATACAAAAATAAATGAAATGAAGTAAAGGAAATGAGGTGAGGGGGCTTACCACGCTGACGGGGGGCGAGGGGCCGCAGGGGGGCCAGCGCTTCTCGCGCTCGTGCCCCTGCCCGGCGCAGGTGGTGCCGCATTTCGTGACGAATTGCTGTCGGACCCTGCACGCAAATCCCAAACACAACCGTGCCTTAGCTTCTGTTTTCAGATGTCATTGAAGAACGTGTCAGAAACAAAAATAGACCCTACAAGCACAATAAAAGTGCTTTGCGAGTCCACGGTGTACATTTTGTTTTTATTATCAACAGTAATGACTAGACATAGGATGTTTAGGCACTAAAAAATCGTCTTTTAGGCGCCTAGAAAGGCACTGAAAGAGTCAAGAATAAGGAGGGAAAAGGCACTGTGATACGTTACATACACAATAAAATGGAAAATTTGAATTTTTTGATATATTATTTTGTAAACTTAAATGCACAAAACCAGTTCGTATATTTTAATGTACAACTATATTTACATATTTACAACTCTTCTACATTTTATTCTTAATAGTTCCCATTAACCAGTAATATTTACATATTACCAGTAACTTTTCAAGGATCACAATTTCAAATTTGCGACGAATGGGAGACAAAATCAGTTTGAATGCGGAGAAGGATATCTGAACGATATGACTGGCATATATTTTAGCAGTCCAACACTAGCAACACTGAAACCTTCTGGGAATTTATATTTATTTCCACTTAAAATTTCGGTTCCCTCGGCGTATTGTCAATCGTCCATGTTCTCAGATCATAGCTAGTATTTGTGAAATAGGGAAATGGAGAAAAATCAGTTGGTATACTTTCAGGAATTCTCTCGTAATTTTAAATTTCAAGACGTGAATTGAAGGTTTCGTAATGAATGGTCACGTTGGACCATCGCCGATTTTCCGATATCTTAGCATTGTATATAAATATACTAAATAAAAGGCAAAAAAAGTCCTAAAAAAGGTATTTATGCAAAAAATAGGCATTTATGCTAAAATAAGCAAAAATAAGCATTATAAAACTTCGTCAGATGTCATCATTTGTCATGATTCGTGGACATATATTATCAGCCTTTAAATACGTTCTCTAGAATAAAATAGGCATTTCCCTAAACATCCGATGTCTAGTAATGACGTACGGTAGTCGGTTTCGGATCCGTAGCTGGACAAAAATGGAAAACAACATTTGGCTCAGAGACTTAAAAACTGCACAATTGCACCAACAACCCAGTTAATCGGTAATGGGCAAGAGAGACTGTCTTTCAGCAAATTCCAAAAGAAGAATTTTCTTATCATTTTCTCAGGTGCATCTTCGAAGAATGTGTTAAGTCAGAAACGAAAATACATCATGTGAACGCCTTTGCGAGCACACAGTGTCCTGTCATTTATGTTTTACTACGTATAGTAACAACATACGGTAGTCAGTTTTGGATCCACAGCTGGCCAGAAATGGAAAACCAATTTTTTCTCAGATTTAAAACCTGCTCAATTGCACTGCCAATGATACCCCGGCAAAAGGTAATGGGCAATAGATCTTATCAATCAGCCCATGAAAGGGTGTGCGCTAAGGGCAGGATCGCGGCGGGGAATTTAAGAAAGGAAAGGACTGTAGGTCCGCAGTCCTTTTAAGGAAGACCTTCGGAATTCCGTGCCGTGGTTTCCCGAAATCACGTCAACTATCCAATTATTGGCTGCAGTTGCAGGGCCTAATAGCCAGTGCTTCGGAGTGGCCATCATATAACCGAAAAGATTTCTGAAGTGAAATTAATTACGAGAGACAATTAGTATTGTGTATATTATTTTTTGGAAACGGTGTCGCTCTTAATTTCGCAGTTAGTTTAATTAAATTTTGTAATAGGAATAACAGGAGTCCTAGAGTTATTAATATAGTTATTGCATTGTGCAATTATTTTTTTGTATACAGTTAGGATTAGATATATAGAATATTCAAGACGTCGAAGTTTTTTTTAATTCTACGTATTGACGGGCTATAGATTAAACGCAGCCAAATGCAGCATTCAGCAGATATAGATACACAATGTAATGGAATGTTTCGAAGTGTATACTGCAAAGATGGATGGTCGTGGTAGAAATGACACCTGAAAGTATAGTTTAAATTGTGTTCAGATATGTACTACAATGTACCTGGCAATAAGTAGTTTTGCACTGTGTTTAAATTTTTAATATAATATTGTAATTTAATTGATTATTAAGTGATAATTATCAATACTTGTCATAAAAACTATAAATTTCTTGAAATTCTGACTTACAAAAAAAGTTATTTGGAATATGAACATTTTCCACCAAATATTTCCAGGACTTTGATACTCTATACATGTCTTTTGCGACTGTTTTGCGCCCTCGTGTATTATATTGTTTTTAGTTTCGGGGTGCGTGCGTTTGCAATTTGTACGTCCATTTGGTTTCGACTACCCGTCTCAAAAAGACAAACTTTTTAATTTAAGAGGGATTTTTCTAACTTATAGTTCCCCAAAATTTTGATTATAAGTGAATACCTTTTATTTATTAAAAAGATGTTTGTAATTCGAAATTCCGCAAGCTTTCGGCTACGCCTTTTCAAGAGGACAAAGTTATTCAGGAATATGTTGTCGTCTGTTATTCCGTTATCAATGTTTAAAAATACTCTCACCTCTTTTTCAAAACTATTTTTCAGTAATTTATTTTGTTTAATGTTTTGATGAATCCCAGTAAGGGTGGAAATATTAAACACAAAATAAAGTATTGAAAAAACAGTGTCATGTGTCTGTTTTGGGAAAAAAGTTCAGAATATGTTTAAGTTAAATTCAATTATTCTAAACCGTTTTCGATGTACTGCCACACGATTTGGGTCACGTTCTTCAAGAGGGGCAACTTACTTTATGATGGGCACGTTCTTGGGCAGTTCCGTCTTGTCGTTCTTTTTGGCCATGGCGAAGTCGCGGGCGCAGGCGTGCGGGCGCGGTAGAGTAGCGGCGGGAGGGGAGAGGTGGGGTGAGAGAGGAGGAGAGAGGTGAGAGGGAGGACTGGGAAGAGGCGCTCTTCTCTTCCCTAGGGCAAGGCAACCTCTGCCGCCCCGCAACGCACGCCGACCCTTCCTCAATTGTTGGGGCATTGTTGTGTCAAAAGAGCTCATTAACAATGAAATGTAAATGTAACGACTGGCTGAGGATGCTCAGGGCAACAATTCCTGCCACAGGAGCGTCTCTGGTTGGGAGGTTCTAAGTTTCGAGTCCCGACGATGACGGATTTCTACATTGTTGGATCGAATTCAACCAGTTCTGGAGGAGAATTCTAGCGGCCGGCTTCTTTGATCGGTAGTTTTATCCGAACGTCACTGGGTTAATGCCGGGGCTGCACCCTAAAAACGGGCCTCAGCGCGCGATCTTTCCTTCCTCTTCCTTGTACTATCCTCACCCCTTATTTACACACACTTACACTACACCACCACACTACACTTCTACACACACATGCACTACACTAGAACACATGTCGGGAGACCAATCAGGGGCTGACAGCATGTTCCGGGTGTGGCGATTCACCGCTGTGGAAGATACCTAGAGGGGGAAACTCAGTAAGCCGCTGTGTAGGCCAACGTCGGATCACACGTTCCGAATGAGGAAGAACATCGCCACCACCCACGATTGTAACATGCCAATCACGAACGACACTAATAACTGCAGTTGTCGGGTCTGGAAAATTCATGAATCAATCAATCGCAAATCTCCTCAACCAGGTCAGCTCAAATACAAGAATTATGACTAGGCTACCCACGGTGATCCACCAGCCGCTCGCTTCTTACTAAACTAGAGCCGAGAGCCCGAGAACATCCACTTCTTTTCCCTTTCCTCCCCCCCCTTTCTAGCCCACTGGGCTGCTCGACAAGCAGCGTCAGAGCACACCGAGAGAGCTACCCACCTGAACTAAAGAACCAAATGTAAACGGAAGGAACGCAAAAACTTTACGCATCTGTCAGAGATCAGACGGACCTTGAGATACGGGTATTAGCAGTATTACTTGTTTACTCTTAATTTGCTAACGGGAGAACAAGTAACTTCTGTCCTTTATATTAGGTTACCACTTTCTAGTATGCATTAAAAAGTGCATGGGACGTGAAGATTAAACGGCGGTAAAAATATACAGTAGCGGTCCCGTCACAATCTGCAAACCTATGGAGCAAAAGTAATGCATTGAAGGCTTGTAAACGCGCGTGTAATTTGAGAGTAACAAGTTAGAAAATAGTTCTGCCAAAGAACACATCCTTGTATTTGTCAATTATATTTAGAAGTACTTTTTAAAATGTTCAAGTTTCTCTGTTGAACAATAATTGTTTGCGTTCCCTCCTTCTGATTAATAAAGACGACAAATGAAATGAGTAAAAGAAAATAATCAAGAGGGGAGGTCGATGAATTGCATAGATTGTGAATTGAGCTGAATTTCTTACGATAGTTCATTATTCCATGATTTACTGGTTTGATAAGTGTCATTGCAAAATTGGAACCTAAAAAGGTTCTACTTTTATCGCACATTTCTATCATGGTATAGAAAATATAAATTGCATCGATTGTGAATAGAACTGAATTTCTTAAGACAGTTCATTATTCCTTGATTTACTTGTTTGATAAGTGTCCTTGCAATAGTGGAACCCAAGAAGGTTTCACTTTCATCATATATTTCTATCATCGTAGAGGAAAGATATCATTATCATCCTTACGAGTGTTTTTCAATAGATCTGTATACAAGGCAATGTAATGCATGGTAGGTCAGAGCTGCGAATAGTTTTCGCCGTGCGGGGTGGGGTGAGACGGAGCGAGACGGCTCCTCGATTGGGGCAGACCGCTGTGGAGCGTGGCGAGGAAAGGCGGGGCGCGGAGGGGGGCGGGTTGAGGAGCGAGGTGAGAAGGGACGATGCGAGGAAGAGGGGTACGAGGAGCAGAGAGGAGGGGCGGAGGAGGAATGCAGAGAAGGAGCGGAGAAGAGCGAAGAAAACAGGATAGGCGGAGCGGAAAGGTGGAGCGGAGATGAGGGACGAATTGGTTGATTGATTGGTTGGTTGTTAGTGATTCCAGGCACGTCCACTACGAAGGTCATTCTTTCCGTAAGTGTAGTGCATGTTTTCATCGTGAGGCGGCGGTGATCTTTCCCTGCTGGATGGCGAGATCCGGCGCCAACCTGCCGTCGGCTAGCGAGGTTTTCGTCAACCAGCTATTTCCCACCAGCAAGGCACCGCCCCACCCGGGACAAACTCTAAGCTCCCGACCAGTCTCTCGGCATGGTGGTAGTGTAGTGCATGTTAGTGTAAGTGTGTGTGTGTGTGTGTGTGTGTGTGTGTGTGTGTGTAAGGGGTGAGGATAGGATAAGGGAGATGAAGGAAACATCGTACGCGGTCCGTGGCCCGTTTGTTAGGGTACTGCTCTCACATTCGCTTGGTGTTGATCGGAGAAACCACAGAAAAATACCGATCAGAGCAGCCGACCACCAGAATTTTCTTCCAGACAGCGACTGAATTCTACCAAGCTGTGTAGCTAGTGTCGAAAATCCTACCACCGTCGGGACTCGAACCTAGGACCTCAGGGGGGGGGGACTGCAGTGACATCAGATGATGCCCTGAGTCATCTCTCCCTGCGAAGGGGCGTCGATAAGGACCAACGATGAGGAATAGGAGAGGGGGGAGAGAAGGGGTGGGCCACATCGAGACGGGTACTCCAGCTACTCAAAACAAAACACGCAGAGTAACAAAACAAAAACACTTTTATTATAAATTTAAACACAAAAACAATAAGAGCAGGTCGCATCGCGACGAAGTGAGTGTAAAAAGGGGCGGGTGGGCTGGCGAGGGCGCTGGTTCGCTTGCTCGGGGGTCAGGGGGCGTGGCGCGCGGCCTAGTGGTGCGTGAGGACGGGGAAGTCGGCGTACCAGCCGAAGGCGCCGTGGTGCCCGGTGTGTGCGCCGTAGTCCACGTGGGGGCCGTGGGCGTGGTGGCCCTCATCTGCGGACAAGAACGCAGCGTTATTAGAAGGGCATTTGAACTCTGCATCGAATTTGGAGACAAAGCTGGAGGGTGCTAGTATAGGAGGTGCTAGAGTCATCGGATACAGCTGCAGGTTAGGCTCGCCAATTTCCGCACATAAAAAGATTGACTAATTTGTGAGAAATACGAAAAATGTATTGTGAATGTTCAGTTATTAATTATACACACGTATAAGAAACTGATGAAAAAAGCACGAACATCTGCGTTATCTTGTGTATCGTTCGTTTTTGTAACATGCATCCCCACGCAGCAGCTCGCATATTTCAAGTGTGTCGGCAGCAGTGCGAAGTTTAATTCCTGTAAGAAGGTGCTACAGGAGTGAGCGCCACTGTAATGGTATCTACCACATTATATGGGAATTGAAAGGCGACTCTGGTTATTAGGTACTGCCTGTTAAAGAGATCACTGTCGGCATAAAGACTACAATATTAATCTCAGTCGCACCACAGCAAAATGATTCGGAAATGAATGCATCGCCCAAGTGCGACTCTTAAAAATTGTTTTTCCTAAAACTCCGTTATTTAATTTCAGTGAAACTGTACTGTTATATTTACATAAGACAACCAAACAGGGATGAAAAGCCGCTCATAACGGCCGACGGCCGTTCAGGTTGCCATTCGTTAAAAACAATCCAAACAAACGAGTTGCCGCAAAATGTGGTAAATGAAAACTCGTCTTTAAAGCATTAATATTGCTTACTGATATGAACTTTGCTTATAAGAAAGTGATAAGGATTTAAGGTCACGTGACCGATAACACAAACAACGAATTCAGTTTGTTATACACATCCATTATTGCTTCGATTCAAAAAATTAAAAAACGCGTCCGATATTTTCTCTTTATCAGTCTCATGAAGTTTACACCAATAATAGTTTGGATTCGCAGCTTTTTATATTCACCCAGCGGGAAGGAATTATACTTAGCCAACTTCATCGTCCGGTCTTGCTGCTATCAGATAGTGACGCAGAAACCCGTAGTCTCTTTGGGTGCTTATTCTGCCGAGTAAATTTTGTTGAGGACGGAATCCTTCCCAATCGTTCCGGTTACTTTTTTTCCTACATCGTTCCATTTGCATGTTTACGTATCTTCGTTAGACACCTTAAAATTGATCAAATTGGTGTAGCTCCTTAGAGTATGATGCTTTATGGAAAATTAATTTTAACGATATAATTGAAAAATTTGTTCAAGAAAAAGTGCAGAAAGATTATATCGCATTGATTGTAATAATAATAATAATAATAATAATAATAATAATAATAATAATAATAATAATAATAATAATAATAATAATTTTCTGGCGGAACGCGAGGGAACAGTGTTGCGGTACCTCGGGGATAATTTTTAAATTATATTATAAACATATAAATATTTCTTATTAAATTAATCATTAATTTGAGGAGCGTTTCGGGCCCTGAAGGTTAAGAAATCAAGCACAATATATAAATGTACACATATGTATAGGGTAATCCGTCCGTGGGTGGAGGTGCCGTTGCCGGTGCGGGAGCTCACCGTGGTGATGGTGGTGGTGGGAGCGCTCGACGCGCGCCTGCGGGATGGGCACTTGCTGCGGCTGCGGGGCGCGGCGCGGCGCGCGCACCAGGGCGGGCAGGGCGGGCACCTCGGGCCCCAGGGCGTCCACCTCCACCACCGCCACGTCCTCCAGCGGGATGGCCAGGTAGCGCGGCCGCGCCTCGGCTTCCTCCGCCGCCGCCGCCAGGAGCAGCACCAGCGCCGCCACGGCCACCGCCACGCCGCCGCACGCGCTCCTCGTCGCCTGCGGGATTACGATGCATTGATTGAATGATCGATCGATTAAATGATCGACTGAATGATCGATCGATCGATTGGGGCTTCAGGGCGCGTACATTGCTGTACTTGGTTTTTCTAACGTGGCAGCTGTGGGTAGTATCTTCACTACCCCAGCAGGAACAAGCTCTAAGCTTCCGTCTAGTCCTCCGACTCTCTATCATGTACGATAGCAACATAATACTTGTATTTATTTGTTGCATACGAAATTGTTGCTAGAGCATGTTTTCGGCGCCCTCCCTTCATGATGGCAACTGATGTACGTAAGTCGATAGTTTTGGGTATGTATTGTGAGCATCGATTTTTAAAAATTTGGACATCGATGCATTGAAACATCCGTGTTCTGTGGTCGATGTCGATTCACTACCCCAGCTGGAACTAACTCTAAGCTTTCGTCTTGTACTCCGACATTATTAGTAGTTTAGGTCCCATAGTGAACGTAAAACTGAACATACAAAACACACTACGTACTTGCGTAAAAGCGGGAACCAGCAAGTTCCATGTTTCTATGTTCACGTTAACGTGTCTGGAAACAACTCTCTATCATGTAGGACAGCAACATAATACTTGCATTTATTTGTTGCATACGAAATCGGAGCTAGAGGATGTTTTCGGCACCCTCTCTTCATGAAGGCAACTGATGTACGAAGAGATCCTAAAAGTATACTGTACTCTTGTAACGATGAAAACGGTTGTTATCGACATTCCTTTTCGAAGAGAAAAATTGAAAAAAGGTTTTCATTATTTGCTTTACTACCGACGTTAGTTTCCTATTATGATACTAACTGTAATTACTTGTTATTTACTTCTTTTCTTTGCAACCACAAAGCAAACTCGCGTTCGTGAAACGTAGCATTTAAAAATACATGCGAAACTTAATCCACAAAGTTAGACAGCGAGCAATTCGTCTCTGTGGAGAGTTATACAGGCTTGTCCAAAAAATATACGCTTATTTATACAGTGTACATTTTTATGAACACAAAATAATTAATTGTGAAGTCTGGTACAGTGAAGCTAGAGGAACCTGTGACTACATTTCGTCAGGCAATTCAGCGGAAAACTTCAAACTTTTTGGGAGTTTGAGTTTTTTTTATCTGCCGGAAAAGTATTAATTTGCCCTTCCAAGGACACAAACCATTGCTAGGTGTCTCATATTTATGACTATCACGCTGAAATGTTCAAATGAAGGAATCCGAATCGAGTAAATTAGGAAAAGAAAACTTTTCCCCCGAGCATTCTTAGGATTCATTCAAAACGTGCTGTGTGGGGGTACGCGATCTTCGTTGCACTTGTCAATTCGTCACTTTTATTGCGAATGTGATTGGTAATACGCGAATTGTTTTGGCTCAGTAAGAGTGGACCCACTGACAAGGTAACTGTCCTCAACAGTCAGAAGTCACATATGTGTATAACTTGCATCACTTCCGCAGCCGGTAAAAAATGAAAACTATAGTTTCGCCACGTCACCTCTGCTTTGGTCGCTCGTTCTTTTAACGGTCACGCCCAATTTTTTACAGGTGCAGAACCCGTGCCGCAGATTTGTTTCCCTCCTCGGAAGAACCCTCCGAGTGCGAACTGTTCTGCTCCAGAGGGTCTTCTCTGCCTCCGAGCCATGCTCTACGGAGCGGAACCAGAGATGCCGAGTCATATCGTCCCTGTCTGCTCTCAGACAGATGTGTCACTCTCGGGATTTCTCCGCGGTTTCTTTTGTTCTCGTGAGTCAGTCAAAAGAGAGAGTTGAATGCTTTAAGATTCGCGAAGTCCTTCCAACGAGCAAAGAAATGCTCTATGACAACGTAAGAAAAAAAAACATAATAATTATAGGAGTAATTTAAGATACAAGAGAATGAGTAAAACAAAGTTTTATTCCTTTGCTGGGTATGCGAATGAAAGTAATATAAATATAATACGAGTGAAAGCGATTTGAAAAGTTCTTTTCTTGGAAAATGTTTATAAATACTAATATATATGTAAATTTGAAAAAAATTCAAGACGCAAAATTGTGATGTATGGGACATTATACGACTAAAAAAGAATTTGCTCTTTAATACGGAGGCTCATGGCATTGTGGCTAGCGTATTTGTCCACCACTTGATTGATTGATTGATTTTATCGTGTTTCCGGGCCCGTCAACTGCTTCGGTCACTAGTCCCGTTAGTGTGGTGCATGTTTTTTTCTCGGGAGATGGCGGTGATCCTCCCCCGCTTGATGGCGAGATCCGGCACCGACCTACCGTCGGCTAGTGGGGTTTCCCCCTAACCAGGACTCTCCCACCAGCGGGGCACCACCCCAGCCGGGACAAGCTCTAAGCTCCCGACCGGTCTCCCGGAATATGTGGTAGTGTAGTGCATGTTAGTGTAAGTGTGTGTAAGGGGGAGAGGATAGGACAAGGAAGAGGAAGGACAGATCGCGCGCGGTCCGTGGCCCGTTTGTTAGGGTACTGCTCCGGCATTCGCCTGGTGTTGATCGGAGAAACCACGGAAAACTACCGATCAGAGCAGCCGGCCGCTAGAATTCTCCTCCAGACAGCGACTGAATTCGACCTAGCTGAAAAGCTAGTGTCGAAAATCCTGCCGCCGTGGGGAGTGGGAACCTAGGACCTAAGTGTTTGTAAAGTGCACATTTTCTCAAACATAAATCACCTTTCATTGTTTTGAGATGACCGTTTACATTTACACGTATATTTTATTTGAATATAATTGAAGGGCTTGAAGTGACAAAACCAGCCACTACAAGCATTTTTCAAAATAAATATTGAAAAATTAATAAATTGAAAGATTTACTCAATGCTAATTTATTGATTAACTTTTCTATCAAGTAAAACTTTCTTCATTTAATGTATGTCAAGAAGTTATATTGTCGAAGTCGACGGACAACAGATTAGGAAACCCGCACACGGCAGGCTGTATAAACACACACAAAAAAAGAGAAAAGCAATCGTGTCGACAAAATTAATTTTGTGAAAATCATCAGGTATACGAAAACTTAGAAATTTCTTAATATCGTACAAACATTGTAATTATCTGGAACATTTGTTATTCATAATTTATAGGTAGTTTTAGGACACGTACGCATAAAAAAGTAAAGAATGTTTGTATCCATAAGAAAATACGTGCAAATAAATACACAAATATATTTTAGATGCCATTCTGGCACTGTAGCAGTGAAATGAGAGAGTGAATTCGGCGACATACTTTTACTTTCTCCCGCGTTTGGACTAAACACTCAATGGATACAAGAGGCAGTGTTGCCATCACAAGTCTAACGTGAAAAACCATAATTATTTACTAAGAGCAAAAACTGTTAATGTCGCTTTATCAATAATTGCATGAGACAATGAAACAGATTCTGGATAACACTACTGGTACAATATTTTTTTTTTAAGGTTAATCGCAAAATCTCAAGAAATCCAAATTTCATTATCAAAAAATATTTCTATCAATCTTCTATAGTTTGCATGCATTACACTACAAAATATTGAATTTTAACTTATCAATTATTGTTTGCTTCAAATTATTCTTTTTATATTGGTCTTCCAAAGCCAATATAAATTTTGAAATAAAGTTGAAAAAACAAGACTGGTAATTAACATATTACTCTTGATAGTACAATTTATTTTTTTAATGTCTAATAAGGCTTTTTTAAATGTTACCTACCCAAATTGTCTCACTGGAAGAGCAACCAACATTAAAAAAATAGTCTTTAGGAAATTTAAAATATTCTCAGATCATATATTCTTGATATATGAAGATATTGTCTTGGTGAAGAGATAAAACATCTCAATGCCCTTCTGACACTCAGATGTATTAATATTTCGTACTCATACTACTCAATCAGTGCAAAGCCGTAGATGAATAACTTTGATCCTACAATTCTCAGTTTTTAATAATTTTTTAGCATAGTTTAGGATGCACTACATCGAGAAACTTATCTGTACAACTTTTTTTTCAATGAAGATCTCCACTAATGCACAATAATAAACCGGTAGAGTTAATACTAACCAAGCCTTTAAATAAAATACTCATATTTTGTGATATAAACGAAACTATTTCTTTTGCGTAAGTTACGATGCGACATTTTCGACTCCCCAAAACTAATCCATTAAGTCGTTAATTCTCCGTACTAGATGATGCTCACTTACCATAAGCTTTGCCATGCTGTTCTGTGGAACGGGTAGAGAGCTGTACTGTCTCACTTCGTCAAGGGAGGCACTTTATAAGGCAGCCGCATAGCTTTCTCTGTCCGAGAAGAACTTGCCGCCTAAAGGGAACCAGGGCGAGTTTTTCCACCCCGGGGGGCTGTCGGCGACAGTCTCCACGGGAGATCGCCGCGGTTTTACGCTGTGTTCATCCACCGTGACACATTGACACCGTTTGCCTCCGATCTCAGGAAGCGATCCACTCCATACCCGCCTCGAAAGAAAAAAAATCGGACAAAAAGCAATCAAGTTCACTTTTCATGAGGTTCGTGGTGAAATGGGTTGCATTCGGAAGGAACAAGTTTCGCTTTCGTTTGTTTCTTGTTTCCTTTCGCTGAAGGAGTCTGGAGGCTGAAATCGCAGTGCGTGAGGGAGACTCTGTTGTTTTTGAGAAAGCGCTGCAAGTGCTAATTAATTTGGATGCGCTGCAGTGGCGCCACTGGGTCGCGAACAAATGCGCAGCGGTTCGTGATGCGCGCCCACATGTGCTCGCGCAGCCGCAGCTCAGCATCATCGTTTCTACTTTGACCGGCATTTGGGAGTCCTGGTCGGGGTTGGTTGTGGTGCATTCTGAAGGTGGTACAGTTTGGACTACGAAGTGCATTATGCTTTATATGGGTGTTTGAACGCGATTTTCTTCGTTAATTTTGTGCCGAAGTATTTGTTTATCGTACATTCGAACCATAATGCTTTGTATCAATAAACTATCCTCTTATTCAATTGGTAGGTTTTTATTTTTCTTACAACGCC
>BLKR01003157.1:100000-158386 GCA_011170035.1 Teleogryllus occipitalis
CAAATGCTGTAGAGAATGCCAGCAACCTTTTTTGAAAGAGGGAAGTGTTGTTTTTTCTAACAGCATTAAAACAAGGGCTCCTGTCCCTTAACATGCCCCTTGTAAAGAAACCAACTACAACCATAAGAAATGAAAACTGTGCACTTGCAAACGAAATGGCGCCTTATGTCACGATATACTTTTATGGCCCTGTTGCTGCTTCACAATTCTGTGTTGGTGAGGTCGAGTCTCTGGCCTTTGGTCTGCAATTAACAATGAATAACTTTGACTCTGCCTAACGTATACAATTACCAGTGCTAAAATACTTTTCTGCTAACTGGTTAGGGAAAAAAAGAGAGCAAAACAAAAATTGTGTGTTCTATTGTTTGTAGTAAGGTGTGTGTGTGTGGGTGGTATGTATGTATGTGCATGTGGGTGCGTGCGCACTTCTCTCTTAGTCTATCCCCTGTCTGTATGTTTGTGTGTATAAAACACTTGCAGGAAGGTACAAAACATCACAGTCAATTTTCTTTTAAGGTTATACAATTTTAAATGGAATGACTTGTACTTATTTCATTATTTAATTGTGCGTTAATTATTTGATTCTGCCTAAAAGATATAAGAATTTTACAAATCGCAAATGTTGTGTTTCAGGTCATTTGGTGTGCAATGACATTCAGGAATCTAGAACCAAAAGAATTTATTCGGTTTTGAACCAATATTTATATGACCTTCCCAAATGGAAAGATCAGATTGAAGTGACGAAGTCTGATGGCCGAGGAATCGAACAAGAACGCATGTTTGACAAGGTGATGGAACTGTTCCTGATGTTAAAGCAGTGGTTATATGCCTGGGACTGGGAAGGAAACCTGTTCATAGCTTAAAAAATCACGAAAATGATTCATGAATGTGTGCGTGAAGTGCAGTGTCTGACGGGGAAGAGGAAGTGTGCGAGGTGGGGGAAGTTGAACGTTGCCATTTCAACAAAAATGTGCTTTTCTGGATCCTTAGGACGCTGCTATCCATGACAACATCACGCCAGTAGTTCACCATGTGCTTGTGGGAGTACTTCAAGATCACCAGTCAAATGTTTTAGGGCACTTTTAAATCCTTTTTGGGGTATAGATGCACTCTTTTTAGGTCGTCAAAATTCTAACCTTAGTTATGATGTACCGTATTTACCTGAATTTCAGATGAAGTTTTTCCCTACTCATTCTTAAAATACGAGGTTATCTTATATTCGTAGATTAACTCATTAGTTCCTAAGCATAGAGATAATTAATATGCATAGATAACACATGTAAGTTGTTTTTTAAGTTTTGTTTTTATCATAAATATGGACAAACTAATGTTGCATTTGCACAACTTTGAGAACACACGAGAAGTATTAAAATTGACACTTGTTCTCATTCCATCTTAGTTAATTGGATAAAAATGATATAAATTTTACATATTCTTTCGTGAATATTGTTTTGAAAGAAATATAACATATTACAATTTTATGGTGTTCATAAAACATTTCAAATATATATGATTAAATTATTTTTCATGAAATTTTCTGAAACAATTTATATTGATTGGAACATTGCATTTTGAACTATAATAAATCAAAAAGCAATTAAAGTAATTTTTCCTGAATGCTACATCACGTTTGGCTGTTTTTCATGGTAGGCGGGATTATAAAGTAACTGCAAAAATTGCTCCAGATCGTACTTTAATACAAAGAAATCATTTTAAAACTAGAGGTGCTACAGAATGGCACAGACTTTCTCGTAGTAAAGTTTTCTAATTTCGTGGGTGTAGACTGGTACGGTTCAGTCTTGTCCATCCTTGCCTGCTTCCATCTATAAACGAATGCCTTATTTTATGTGACGAGACTTGGACCATGAGGCCTGCTCTTCCATTTGACCACACAAATTTCGTTTCGCTCCTTTCACCTACTAAGAGGGAATGAAAGTATTACTTGGGCGATGAAACAGGCGATTTGAATTTAGCTCAGAGGCATCATTTAGGCTTGAGGATCTTTTACATGCAGTAAATCTACTAACATTACTTCCCCTCCGGCTGTACTTCTCCTCTGAAGGAAGGTGTATGAAGGATTTTTTTCCTTTAAAAACCCACGGCTTCGATCGGGTTTGAACCCACGAACTTGGGTATAACAGTTCGATGCGCTAAATGTTACACCGTCGCCGCCGCCAATTTATAGTGACCCAAAGAAAATTTTTTTGAAATTTTCGCAACTTTTCGTTATCCAAATAGTGGAACCTAAATTATATTTTAATTATATTAAAGAAGGTTATAACGTCGGCCCAAATAGCAATTTTCTTTGAAAAATTTGAAGCTGTTTTTAAGAAAATGGCGATTAAGCATTATTGTAAATGTGAAATTTGAAGCTCTTTTTCACAGGAATCTATTGCGTTTTAAAAACCTTCATTTGAAGACATTTGAAGTACGTATGTATACAAATCTATGGAAATGTACATTTTAAATGGCTTGAGAGATATTTCAAAAAATTTCATTTGTGTAATAAAACAAAAGAAAACCCTAAAATGAACTTTGTTGTATTAAAAAGTGCAATTAGCACCATCAATTGGAAACATTTGAAGAAAAAGTTTGGAGCCATTTTCGAGAAAATGGCGTTTGAGCATTTCTGAAAATGCGGAATTTAGAGTTCATTTTTACAGAAAACTGTTGAGTTTTCAAGAAACTTTATTTGATATTATTTATAGCATATGTACTCCTAAATCTAATAAATTGAAAAAATTGCCTCTACTGTAATTGTTTCCGATGTGAGAGTCAAGTAAAAAAAAAAAAAACATTTTGTAATTTTTGAAAAAACAAAACAATAGAGAAATATGGTGTTTATGTCATTTGATAGGATGCATTTGGTTCTATTCCTACCAAAAATTTAAAGCAAGAATTGGACCCATTTTTGAGATAATCTAGTTTGTAATATTTTTAAATTGCAAATATTCCATCCACTATTGCACAAAAACTACTAAAATTTTCAAAAAATGTACACGACCTTAATGAAAGAGATTTATGGACAACAAATTTCATTTGTAGGAAAAATCTCTATCTTCAATTTTATAGTTGTAGGAAGACACCGGAAAAAATTCAAACTTGTGAAATTTTCAAAATTTCAGAGTTAATCATGGAAATCGGACCTATGCCTCTTTTATAAGTGAATTTTACTCTGTTCTTATGAGAAATTTAAAGCAAAAATTTGGAGCAGTTTTTGAGAAAATTTTGAAAATGTCCAAGGGGCTTCATGTAAAGTACCCCCAAATTTTAAAGAATGTTTTTCAAAGCTTCAACTAGAGCCTGATGGGCAAGGGTTTCTTCAGTTTGGAAAAGATCGTACGTGTGGTTTAGGCGCTAGGTTTGTTCACAAAGGATGTTTTGAAAAGAAGAACTTTTTTGGTATCAGAGGACCCCAAAACTTGTATTTCTGTTGAAATCTCGAAATCTATTTTCCGCAGCATTACATAACTTTATACTATGTATATTATTCCCGTATATACGTATGAATACGAGAAAGTAAAAAACTCAAAGCGTTATTGAAAGCTAAATCTGCAGCAAGAAATACTATTAAGTCTGATTGTTGCTGGCATACCAAAAATAGTCGAGAATAAACAGTTGTCCTAAATCCACAGTTCCTAGTTCTCAGGAAAACTGAAAACTGGGCCAACAACTTCTAAACTAACAGCTTACTACCAGAATGTGTAAATACTTTTTAGAAAATTAATAGAAAAAGGAAACCAAACTTTAGAAACTAACTCTCTCCCACACTATATGCGGAACAGAGTCGTGGATTTCCATGACATCTAACATTTGTTAGAGTTCACAGTTCACATCTTGGTCATGTAAACCTTAAATGATATGAATTTGAAGTTAATGATTGTTAAAAAATTGGAGGCCATGATAGGAAAGAGCGTGAATGGAAGAAAATCTGGTCACATAATGGAATGTTCTGAGACTGCATCAGATGAAAATGAATGAAGAATGCAAAATACAGTGGGTGGCCCAATTATTATGTTAACTTCAATTTTTTTTTCTATTCTTAGCGTTCTTTTTGTATATTATCTTTATTATCCTACAGAAGGTTCTTTATATAGATTTCCTATAACTGTTTTTTCATCAGGTGCCTAGTTTGAGAGATTAGTACATCTTTAAAGCAATGGTCACACCTGTTTTATCATTACTTACACAACAAATTATTTAGCAGCAGTTTCATTTTTGTGCTTTAAAGATTTTGTGCACAAATAGTGAGAAAATTTGAATGAAGTGATCGAGTTTTGGCTGTAGTCTATTACGTGTATTGAGAGTGTGCCAAAAAGGGTCATGGAAGTGAACAAATTGAAAGGTGGCCTCAAAATCACAAAAACTCTGTGACCTGTGATTTTTATCAATAGCTTGCTTATTTCAGATGTTATATAATCTATAATAATTGGATATTGGTGCACCACATGTTGAAGTTCATAAAATATGACTATCAATAAATACAGTTGAAATAAAATTATATTGTAAATACTAGTGATCATAATAATTTGGCCACTCACTGTAAATGCTCAAAATTTTCAGAAGGGCCTAAAATGTCAAAGGCTTAAAAAACTCCTAAGTAAGCCTGTGCAGAATGAGGGGGAAATTTGGTAAATGAAGAAGCTAAGGGTAAATGAATTTGTGGTCAACACAGGTTAAGGCAAAGAGAATCCATGAGCAATAAGTGTTTAAAATAGGTAGCCATTTACAGAGGTCTGCATTTCATAGATGTTAATATGAATGAGGAATGAGTCTTTCCTTAAGTAATTTAAATGTGGCGAGTGTCATTTCCACCAGCTGTGCAATAGTCAAGTGTGGTCACAGTATGTACCCAGTCAATAATTTTTGTATGAAGTGTATCTAATTTGACTTGAGTACTCTTGAAATTGTTGTCCATTGTACTCGTCCAAAGAATTAATGGATTATTCATGACTGTTTTACCTTGTAAGGTGATGTGCAAATTGAACTCAATATATTCTGAGAAATCATGAGAATTTTCTGTATTAGTAGCACCTGTTAGTGAATGCAGTGTGAGATTAAAACCTAAATTATTTAAGAGGAGGCTGAACTAGGAACGCTTAAAGGAGCAGGTGCTCTCTTATAGGATTTGAGTGTTTGCTCATAGGCTGGTTTATTTGAGAACAAGATCTGTTGTGAATTGGTCACTTTAGGAACACCCATGTTAAGTGTCCCCTAAGAATTCTGCCCTAAGTATTACCATTAATTTCTTGTATACAATAATTGTAACCTGTCTTTAATAATTTTTCCTTTTTAGGTTTTGGTGGATGTGCCGTGCACCACTGATCGGCATTCATTGCATGAAGATGATAACAGCATATTCAATGTTGCAAGATTGAAGGAGAGGTTACGCTTGCCAGAGCTACAATCACAACTTTTGATGTAAGTGGAATTATTTGGTGTTGCTTTTAAGATTGTCTTCATATTAAATTTTTATACCTGCTGAGTTTTGTGATGTTAGATAACTGGCCTTCTCAAATCAAATAACAGATGTTTTAGAGCTGTTCTCAGGAAGATGTTTACATTAACATGAACGATTTGGAGAATTTCTGTTAGGATATTTTGCATATCCAATTATGGATTTTCTTTTTCATTTCATCAGCAAGGTCCATTTACGAAAAGTATGGCCTGTTGTAAATTAAATTTAAAAACTCTGTTGGCTAAGAGCATTCATTACATGTTTTATCCCATTGATTCTGTTTGTTATAATTTAAAAAGAAATTTAATCCACAATATTTCAATGAAATTAAATATAACTGTTTTTAACTCCAGAATATTTTACACTCCTGGTCTCAGATGAAATTTGTTAAAAATATTCCCATCAAAGATTGAAACATGGATACCAAAACATCGATTGACGGCAAAACAACTGCCCTCCCATCTGCCTGCCAATCTGTCCAACTCCATCAATTTCAAGGGGATCATTTGAGTCTGAAACAGATATAGTAAAACTTCACTTATATGTTTTTCAGGGAACTAAAGGGGGAAAATGCGAGAAAGACGCATAACTGAAATTGATTATTATGAGCTAAATATAAACTCAATATTTTTGCAGTATTTTTTTACCAGTTTTCCCAGTTCTTTAGCAATATCTCCCCTTTTTTTATTGCCACTGTCCCTAACAACTTTTAAAATATTTATTTTATCTGATATTGAAAGGGGTTGGCTTACCATTCTTTCTCGTTAAAACGGACACGCAATGAGGACCTTACTGATGACCTTGTGTGACTCAACTTTCACTGCGGTAAAGAAGGTCGAATCCTATGTGGGCTACAACTGGCGGCAGCGACCCACGCCTGATTGCTTTGGTTTCAAGCTTAATGTTTCTTGAGATTCCACAGGTCAAAGCACTGTGTTCTACATGGGCTACAGGAAGTGCATGACTGTCACAGCCTCACAGCCTGGCAACACCTGCCCTGCGGAAAAGCGATCAGTTTCATTACCTGCTTGTGCCATGCCCCTACAGAAAGGATCTCTTATATTATTACAGCAAGGGCCTTGGAGAGCGGGAAAGTCAGTGCACAAATTTTCTCACTTATTGGTCATCTATGTCGTTACTCTCTCCCGGGAATGCTTTTGACCTTCCTTCAAAGCTAGCCGTCACCTTCTGATATTGTCAGAGAGATCCCGTACGCACCCAACTCTGAAATTTTTCGAAGTTATGCTGTCCGAGGTGGCCTGGGAGCCGACTTTGTGTCAACACCCCGCGGGGTCGCGTGATCATGGCCCAGCTTCGCAGATCTCAGCTAGGCAGAGTCGAGCTTCTATATTACAAGTTTCATTAGCGAGAAGTCGCCTCAAAGACCAAGTGACAGGTCGCTCTGCAGGAGTGCTCTGGAGCATGCCGACTTGAGTTCCGGGCTCTTGGCACAGGTCGCTCCGTGCTTCTCCGGGATCATTTGAATGTAATACGGTCTTAAGGGACATTTATTAAGATCGTGTAAGTGTGAAAAACGTACAAATGTAAAATGCATATCTAAAACAAATTACCATGGGAATTGTAGGAATTTATCTGGGACTTACCAAAAAAAAACAAACCCAACCATACTTTAAATGTGAAAAACTTGTGAGAAACGTATAAATGGAGTTTCATTATATTTTGATTTTTAGAATATTTTACATGAAACCTCAACATTCTCAAAATTTTTCAAAACTGGCTGCAAATTTTTTGGTTAAACATTGCCTTTATGTAGCATAAAGGATGCTCTAGAGAATGGTGCAAGCCTCGTTTTTGTTAAAATTCCCAATTTTTAAAAACGACTAAGGTTCAATTTTTTTTTCAGAATCTTCCTACTACTACAGCATTGAAGTTTGTTTTGTTTTTTTTCCCCCTTTTTTCCCCCCTCAAAGAAATCTGTTCTTCAAAGTCGCCTTGAAATTAGATCATGTAAAAGTTTTCTAAAATATTAGTTGTTTCCTCCTAAAGTTGTTTGGAATGAAGGCAATTTTTAATTTTTTGACAATTATTTTCTCACAAATGGTTCCAAATTTTTTTCTTCCCATCTATCAAAGAATGATATAATTGGTGCTAGTCTCATTTCCGTAGAACTCTGTAGTTTTGAAAATACAGAGTTGATGATCAAGATTTTGGCCTTCAAAATTTGTTCTAAAAGTCAGCTCTTTAAAAAAACTGTCTTATACAATTTCTTGGGGGAAAAATGTAGTTTTTTTTTTATTTCTACTTCAATTTAATGCAATGTATGAGAAACATTTTAAAAAAAAATAATTTTTTTTTCATTTTTACACAGATAAAACAAGGGATGCTTAAAAGAATGGCATGGTCACGATTTCATTGAATTCTGAATTTTTGAAAATTGCACATTTTGAAATAATGCAACAATGTTCTATGTAGCACAAATAATTATATTTTATGAGCGCCTTTCGATATTTTCATTCATTAACATAAATTATTTAGTCTCTAACTCAAATATAATTGTTGACTTTAATTTCAGAAGTATTTACTAACAAAAATTTCCTGGTGGCGTATGGCACATGAATTTTTCAAAAGCAAATGCTTTGAAGAAATGCTCCATTCAAATTTTATTTATTAATTGAACATTCGATAATAATTGTTCCTGTCAGAACCTGCTGCCTAATGAACAATCACGATATTTTGCTGTTGCTGCGTGACGGTTGTGAAATACTAATAATGGATTATGTTCATTTTAAAAGGACAAGGACTGTTTTGTTTGAAAACAAACATGACTATTTGTAAAAAGAAATGTAAAGAAAATTAATCAGATATCAACAAGCAGTCCATACTGTTCATCAGCAGTCATCACTGTTCTGTTTAATATATAACATTTAACCAGAGAAGGAAATGAGTGTGTTGATTCTCTGCCATGAATCTTCTTAATGGTTATCAGTTTTTCATTCATAGTGAAGATTTGATAGAAATTGTTCATTTAATGTCAAGACTGAATGATGGTCATTTATTTGTGATGGTCAAAAAAAACAACGTACTTTCACCTGCATTCGTATTCAATCTGAGGTTACAGAAACACATTGTCTTGATGTAACATTTTCAAACTATAGTAAGTCTCAAAAACTTCCTGTGTATTGAAAGAAATTGTTCCTACTTTCAAAGTTTAACAGATTAAACAGCTTTTTATTTCTTTCTATGAGTAGTCTAAAACAAAGAAATTTGAATTAAGAGAGAGAGAGAAAGAGAAAGAAAGAAAAAAGAAAAAAAAAAAGTTTTTGTTTCTTTTGTAGGAATGCACTGAAACTGGTGAAACCAGGGGGTACAGTAGTCTATTCAACATGTTCTTTATCACCTATCCAGAATGATGGAGTTGTGCACATGGCATTACAGAAGATATGGGAGGAGACAAAGGTGGAAGTGCAAGTGAGGTAAATAATATTTTTGTGTACTCGCTCCTTGAAGCAGCCATTTCTGTACTGTTATTTATTGTTGAAGTTGAGGTTAGCTAAAGGCAAAGCATGAAGTTAGGCAGCTTCCTTACATAAAACTATATAATGTCTGGTATAAAAAGCCAACCTTATATTAAAAGTAAATTTTCCAAAAATATAATACGGCAAATTTACAAATACAATAACCTGTAAATTCAAATGACTAACTTCTTAAAGGAGAAATAAGGCTGTTAGTAATTATGACAGCTGGTTGCTATCAACCTGTTTTGATATTATAATGTTAATTTGTGGCCCCAAAAATTATGTTTTGCATGAGGAAATGCATGTTACTCTTCTCGTAGGTAAGGTTTTAAAACAAAAATTTAACAAGGCATTTACATTTTGTTCAGCACATAAATATATATAAATGATACAAAATACATAAATGTGTAGTAATAGGTGAAATAAGTAAAAATATGTAATTATACTAAAATATGTAAAACTATGTAAAATAAAAATTGTTCTAATTCATTCAGAATGTAGTGTAAAATCTAAAATATATTATTGAATAGGGATATCTTGTTCCTGTAAAAACATGTATTAATTACATAAAAATCTGATCCCGAATTATTGCAAAACTTCAAATTTTTGAGGCAGTTTGTAAATATTAGAAATGTTTGGAATTTGTCTTGGATACATGTATTTGAAGTCTATATAATTAAATAAAGAAAAATGATAGAAGAGTGGAAGATGAAAAGTAATTTTCCACTATTTTGATCTAGTATTTTGGTGTGTATTATCTTGTATTTGAATTATCTATTGCAGAGATTTGTCTCCAGCTCTTCAGGTTGCAAAGTCAGTTTTCAAATTTGGAGATAATATTGGCCTTAGGTATGGCCATTTAGTACTTCCATTTCTTCCTTGCAATTTTGGACCTCTTTACTTCTGCAAGATAGTGAGAACAAAGTGATAAACTCAACTTCAGTATGGTTAGTATGGTACTCAAGTTAACAAATTGTTGTTGTTGTTTTTTGTAATTTTAGTACTAGATAGTGATGCCTTTCTTTTAAATTTAGTGTGACAAATAAGTGATCAGAGTTTGTTTGTTTTTTTCCAGGTGTAACTATAGAGAATAGTCACTTCTTTCTAAAGTTCATCTTTCTGGGTGTTGTGTTGGCTTCCTTGCAGTTGATGGTCCACTGTTCAACTGAGGTGTGCTAGTCATGTAGATATTTTTTGTACTCTTAATGGCCAAGGCTTCATTGCCACTGGCTTCCTTCTTAATGGGAATTGGATTGACCAGACACCTGCCTTAATACATTCTGTCTCTCATATGTATACTGTATAATCAAGTTGCCTGTTGTAAGTTATTTGAAAACCAGTGAAGCTTTTAGCTCTCTTCACATTTATTTGTGCAGTACTTTACATTTCATTTCTTTGATTAATGTGAAAATGGGATAGTCAAGAAACTCAAATGAAAACGTTTTCCAGCAAATACTTACTGTGATACAATGAAGTTCCAACAACTTCAGTGAATGTTGGTCCTATGTTTTTTGTGTGTTTTGGGATGCAAAAATGGTCCTGGTAGAACAATATACATTTTTTATCGATTTTTTTGTGTATAATTATTTATAGACAGGCAGGCCACTTTCTGGAAAATTCAGAGTATTTCATTGCTCTGGAAAAGTCGGGAATTAATCACGGAATAATTGGTGGAAAAATTGTTAAAAGTTCGGGAAAATTTTGAGATGGGTATAAAACTAGATAGTATTCCTTAAAAAAAAGTTAATTTTCTTCTTTTCTTTGATGAAATCAGCTAACAAATTGATTTTAGGCTTGCTCTAATATTTTCTTTAAATAGTGTAAAATGCTCTACAAATCTTATAAGTGAAATTTTTTGGAAAATGTTCTGGAAAAACAGGAAAAGTCAGGGAATTCCTTTCAAGAATTGATCCTTGATAGCCCAACTGGGAGATCTATGCTTGATTCTTGGCTGAGGCAGTCAATTCTTTGATCAGTCAAAACGTAATATATAATAATTATTTTTCCTTTCCAAATCTATACAGGGGTTGGGTTCTAAAATACTGATTATGAGGGAATCTTCTGTAGTAATAATTGTCTTGTTAAGTTCTTGGATGTGGGGTTCTTTGAAATGCTTTAATCCTGTAAATGCTGCATTCAGTTTCGATACAGATCAATTTCTCAATAGTAAATAAGCCACTGAAGGTATTTTCAAAATAAGATTTGCATTTGTCGTATGTTTCAACTTTTTATGCTAAAAAGTACTGATTGCAGTGAAATTCACCTGTAGTAATTATGTTAAAACTTTTTTCACTTTTATTCCAAAAAAAAATTGTTTAATACTACACTGTTTATAATTACAACCATCCCGCACTTGTAACAAAAGAAAAAAACTAAGTTTGTGTTTTTCATGAAAAACAACAGCAAATTTTTTATATAAAAATAACTTACTTCATTCATCATCACTCTCATCGTCGCTGGTACAGCTGTTGGTGGCGGAATCGTCCCCATCTTGCCATAGCACGATTTGCGTCGTCCCATCCATGGAATTCGTTATGCCGCACTTCTTGAAGCTCTTCTCCACCAGAGAAAGCTTGATCGCGTCCCAAGCACTTTTGATCCACAGGCAGAATTGCAAAACTTCCGACCGCTTGATCTTTCCGGTTGGGGTATATTCGTGGTTTGCCTCCGCCATCCACCTAGTGTAAAGTCGCTTAACTGCAACCTTGAATGTGCGATTAATACACACATCCAGAGACTGCAAAATGGAGGTTAGACCTCCCGGGATGATTGCCATGTCAGTTTTCCCCGGAGTTAACAAATTCCGCACCTTCTCAGTAGTCTGGCCACGGAAGTTGTTCAATACCAACAGGCTGAGCAAGTATAGAAGTGCTCCAGGGCGACATTGCCAGACTCTTTACCCAGTCCTGGACAAGATCATTGTCCATCCAACCTTTTGTTTGTGCCTGTACAATAATGCCGGGAACATCAATTTTTGGGATTGTTTTCCTCTTAAAAATTATATAAGGCAACTTCCGCCCGTCTGCAGTAACACAGATCATCACCGTGCACCTTAACTTTTCACAGCCTCCAGTTCTCACCATCGCGCTCAACTGTCCCTTTTTATTCACTGTGTAGTTTAAAGGCATCTCGAAATATACAGGTGTTTGATCTGCATTGCCGATTTGCAATAACAAGTATGAATTCAACTTTCGCAAATTTATCACATACCTGTGAAAATTAATTACCTTTTCTTCAAAATCTCGAGATAATTGTTGGGCAATGTTTGTTTTCCTGTGGAAAGTCAACCCATTGCGCTTGAATGCACGCGCAAGCCACCCGCAGCTGGCCTTGAATCCCGAGATACCAAGTTCCCTTGCAATTGCCAGCGCTTTCACTTCGCACATTTCACTAGAAACGGCACAACCGAACTGTCTTTTTTCATCGATGTCGATACAAATTTCTTCTGTCGAAACAACTTGATCTCAATTTCGAGAAACTCTGGTTTCTGACCTCGAAAGGCCCGCCGATTTACACTAGTTTGTCCAAGTTGCGATTTGTTTTTACGCCACTCACGAATGCAGCTCTCGTCCGCATCATACTTTCTTTCTGCTACACGGTTGCCGAATTCCTCAGCTTCTTCTACGAGGGTCACTCCAAAAGTTTTGAGAATACTATATTTAAAATAGAGATAACAAGTTCTTACCTTCACATCTTCTCGAAGTACTCTCCACCACACTCGATGCAACGTTTCATCCAATTACACCAATTATCAAATGACGATCGCCACACTTCTTTAGAGATACTGCGAATCTGATCTTCATATGCAGTCACTGCAGCTGGAGCTGACTCGAAACGACTCATCATTTTGCAAACGCTTCTGGGTTTTCTCACTTTCGTTGGAGGATTTTCATCTGGGAAGACCCTCACTGATGACTCCAGTTTCATTTCTGGATCAAATTGATAAATCCAGCTTTCATCACCCGTCACGATGTTAAAAATGTTTTTTGATCTTCCTCCATTGAACTTATCCAGGGTCTCACGACACCAATTCACTCGCGCCCTTTTTTGTTCATTTGACAGAGTGTGAGGGATTCAGCGACAGCACAGCTTCCTAACGTGAAGCTTTTCTTTCAGGATCTGTCTCACTGCTGCTGATCCAATATTTAAAGCTTCCTGAATCTGAGCATATGTACAACGAGGGTCTTCCCTTAGCAATTGTTCCACTTTCAGCACATTTTCATCCGTTGTTGCTGCGTTGGGCCTGCCAGAACAGTCTTCATCTTCCAGAGAGTCCCTTCCCCTCTTGAATTCAGCAAACCATTGATAGGCAGTGGCTTGTGAAGGGCAACCATTGCCAAACGCAGGCTGTAATCTCTCAAGGCATGATTTCTTATCTAAGCCAACCTTAAAGTCATGCAAAATCATCGTTCTGAAATGCTCTCTTTAGGTCCATCGTTACTGGCAGAAGAACAACAACTAATAGAACACAAATAGCCCTACTAAGTTAATAAATTACCCAAGCGTGTTCAAACTTGCGCGATATTCTTACTAAAAGTTCCATCTAACAAGGGAAATAGTTTCTTTGTTGCTCATTCTTAAAACTTTTGGAGTGACCTTTGTATCACGCGTAGCTTTTCTTTCGCTGTGAATGATCTCCTATGTGAACTTTGTGAAGCCATTACTACCACTGCGTCACTCGTAAACGTGTACTGCACCTCAATGAGCGCTTGCTACTAACCCACGCCGCTTTGTGACCACATGCAACAAGCTTCAAGTTCATGGTACCAACCTTGACGCGAATATTACCTGCACCCCAATTTTCAGCTAGCAATTTTTGAAAAAAATATGCGGGTTATATTCAAGTATATACGGTAGTTTGAGATTGGGATGTGGCTAAGTACTATAACACAAAAGTTGTGTCAGCTGTATTTAAATCGGTTTTATTTATTTATTTATTATTTCTCTATTGCTTCGCTTTGTTGTATTATTGAATTGAATCGCAAGTATTTCTGTTAAAGCATTTCAAGATTTCACTTGAAAAGAAGAAACCGTGAATAATGGAAATTCATTTTGCTGTGAATTCTTAAGAATTTCTTATAAGTAATGAAACATGAGAGTTGTTTGTGTTACATACTGGCAAAAGTTGCAAGTTTTGTTATGAATGTAATTGTGTACCTTTGCATAAAGAAATGAGATGATCAATAGTTCATTGACTTAAACTGAATTAGTCACTACAATTGCTGGAATTGTGTTAAAGGTTTTGGAATTTGAGAAACTATCATGGTTGTCATCATCATTTATTTATTCGTTCCATTACAGAATAACGATATTGGCCATAATTTTACATAAGATTCTAAGAATGAAGTTCCGCAAAAGATCATGTAATACATTTATTATTGTTGGAATTATGAACTACACGTTACACAATTGACAAACAGGTGTTCCCCCGATTATAGCCTGATTTACATCTTGTGATGCACAAAACATTGTTAGCACACACCAAGTTAGCATTCACGACATCTGCAACAGTTACACACACAGTACAGCTCTTGACAAAGAAAACACAGAAGCATCAGTCGATTGCTCAGCATATCGATAGGTGCCCTTTGAAAAAAGGGATTGTATTGCCCTGTTGATAACTCCAACACTTTTCCTCGAGACAGAGATTTTTCCCCCAAGATTTACTTCATATTTACTAATCCAGGCAGCTCCATGCACTTCTTGTGCTTCGACTTGGTTGAGGCCTTTTGAGGATTTGCATCGAAGGCAGGTTGTTACAAGTATTTAATGGAGAAGGGTGTCCTAGGAATGGGCACTGTACAGGGACTACTTATCACCTGAATCGAAAAGAAAAAACAGGTGTTGAATGTACCTAGGAGTTCTAAAATCAACGAAGTTTTTTTAATTTTATTTATTTATATACATGGAAGTAGCAAATCCAATTTCTTACATCTCTTATAACATCATAAATTTTTAATTGAAATTGGAATCTTAGTTGCCACCCTCTGTATTCTTTCTGAGTGTTTCTAATTTTTCTTGAAATGTGGTGACCACACTACTCTGGCATATTTTATTATCAGTCTTTTTAAATGTACACAAAATCTTTCAACTGCTGATGAGTTCAAGTTTGAGAAGGCCTTCCTCATCAGATACCGAGTAGTGTTTGCTTTCTTTGTTTGAACTAATTGTGCTCCACTAAAAGACTCATTGCACCATCAATGAGATCGCCATTTGACCCGGACAGCCACCAGATCCTGGAGAACCTGTAAAAATTCCAGTCAAAGTTACGTGTTTCTTGTAGATGTCATGGGAATGCCTAATCACTGTGCTGATCATCTGCTTGCGTAGGGTTTCAACGTAGTCTGGATGCACCAGTTCTACTGGTACCACAGGTACTGGTACCACACCAGTTCCACAGGTACTGTCCAAATGTTGATAGCTGACATGAGGTTCTTTCCATTTAAAAGAGTTTTACAAATTTTTGCGACTCTTTGCAAGACTTTATTTTGAATAACATGCCTCATCTTTGTTTCTCTTGTGCTCAAATGTTGATGCACGCCTAAATATTTATATGTATCCTTTTGCCCAAGTTCTTGGATACTGGTGCCACATATCAGGACGAGTTTGTCCGGATCAAGGATTTTTCCCCTTTTCACGTGCACTGCAGCACATTTATCAAAGCCGTTGGTCTTTACAAGTTCAAGTAGCGAGGAAAGCTGGTTCTTATCTTTGGCGTATAACTTGAGATCGTCTATGTAGAACTGATGATTAATGAGGATATGGGGATATTTGGTGATTTCATATCCCATACCCGAATCTCTTAACATTCTGCTGAGAGGGTTTAGAGCTAGGGAGAACCATAAGGGACTTAGACTATCTCCCTGGAAAATTCCTCGTTTAATCTTCAGTTCCTTGGTGGTATAGCTGCCTCCAGAAAACAAGACTTTTATCTTTGTAAGCCAAGTTCCCATGCAGTGTCGGATTAGGTTCACATACTGGGCATTTACTTTGTAGAGGCGAAGGACATACAAAAGCCATGAATGAGGTATTGAGTCGAAGGCCTTGGTATAGTCAATCCATCCAACTGAAATGTTGCGGTGTCTTTTTTTGGCTTGATTGACTACAACACTGTCTACTATCAATAATTCTCTGCAACCTTGAGCACCCTTTCTACGACCATTTTGCTCTGGTGCCAGAAGATTGTTGGCTTTCAGATAGGTATTCAGCATACTAGCTAGTACAGATGTAAAAATCTTATATACTGTGGGGAGACAAGCGATGGGTTGATAGTTACTCGGAGCCTTAGGATTTTTAGACTTGCTTATCATAAATGTCACGCCTTTAGTACGAGACGCCGGAATGATACTTGGATCGTTGAATGAAGCTTGAAACCATCTGGCCAAGACAGCGTGAGTACATGGGAAATACTTCCACCAAAAGTTTTGTATCCCATCAGTACCTGGTGCTTTCCAATTCTGCGTCTTCCTGATTGAATTGAAGATATCTTTCCGTTTAGTATTAGCCGTGCTCATTTGTGGTATATCACAACACTTCTCTTCCTCTTCTGCTGTCCAATAAGCTTCATCATGAGTCATGGGAATGCTCCATATATTACTCCAATTTTCTTAAATATATCCAATATATAAACAAAATAAACCGTACAAATACCTCTTTTCTGAAGATAACCTCACTCCACGACGTCTGACCCACGACAAAAATATCTCGCCTCCCTCCTGCCCCCGTGACGTCACAACGGACGGTAGGGAGACACCCCCCCCCCCCTACCTCCTCTACACCTCTCTTGCTGGAGAAGCTGGTGTTGGCGGCGGCGGCGAATTTGCATATCGAATATTTGAATGGTCACATAGAACCCCCGATGATTTTCCAAAATTTGGCATCAGTGAATAAAATTCACTTAACAGATGACAAATTTTCAGAAGTTCATTCTATACAGGGCCTCAAGTTACGGAAATTATACCATCCACAAATTTCATCTGCTTCATTTTTGAGGATGGCCACATTTGGTTCTTTAATTTGCGACACCATGAACGGTCCTTCAAATAAACGAAAAAACTTGCCATATAGTTTCCTTTCTGGATCTGAAGCTCTAGGTACTCTAAGCAATATCTTGTCTCCTACAGTGAAATTATATGGCTTCTTAGGGGCTTGTTTAGCTCTCTTGGTTGCTGCTTTATATAATAATAATAAAACAATAATAATAATTTTTATTTTTTTATTTTTTTATATTTGTTTCCATGTGGTTTGGGGTCCCAATAAGTCCACAGGACTTGTCATTGGGTTCCCGTTACAAAAAATATTACATAAAAATATACATTGTTACAATTTATTATATTTCATTATTATCTTCATAACAGTTCCAACTTGATTACTAATAATTTTAGTTCTGGCACTGTAGTAGCCACAAATGGTGAATATTGTTGTTTCTCAGCCTTATTTTGTAGAAGGAAAAGAAAAGAAAAACAAACAAACAACATAAAAAAACCTTTTCTTTTTACATGAATTTCAGAAAAATGAAATTGATGAAAAACAGAAATTAATTTACAGTCATGTACCACTCTATCTTTCTTCTTCAACTTGTAGTACATTTTTAACAGACTTTTTAAAGTCCTTCAGTTTACTGCATGCAGTGACATCGCTATGAAGCTTGTTGTATAATTTTGGAACTAAGCATTTTAAAGATTTTTCTCCATAATTGTTAAAAGATTTTGGCACTATATTTTGAGGTTTTCTACTTAAGTATGTATGTTGTTTTGGTATTTTGAATTTTTGGACTTTAAAGTTGTTTATAATATGCCAGTATTTGTACATACCATTTGGAGTGAATGTTTCACAGTTTTTTAATATTTCTGCTTTGGAAAATTCTCTATTGTTTGCTATTAGTTTTAAAATCTTAATTTGTAAAACATTTATTGCCTTCAGGTGCACATTACTTGTTCCACCCCATACTTGTACTCCATACCTTAAGACCGACTCAGCAAGTGCTTTGTACACTATTTTTAGAACATCTATATTTACGTACTGCTTCATAGCGTATATTGCTCCTAGCAGTTTTTTGTTTTTATTGGAAACTAGTTCAGTGTGTTTATTAAATTTCATGTGGTTATAAAAAATAACACCTAAATATCTATATTCGTTAACAAAACCCAATTTCTCACAATTAGTTTTTGGCTGTTCTGTCATTTAGACACATCCTATTGTGCATGATAATTTGTTCAAAGAGTACATTTTGCATATGGGATGTCTTAAAGTACATGATTTTTGTTTTTTTAGAATTTACAAATAAATGGTTGTCACTTGACCATTTAGCTAAATTATTGAGTTTATTTTGCATTGTATTTCTCATTACATTGATTTCTGTGCGAGTATAAGATTATTACATCGTCTGCATACATATAGATTTTACACTTTTTGTTTATTACATTAAAGATATTATTTACATATATAATCAAAAGAACAGGGCCAAGGCAGCTGCCTTGTGGCACACCATATTTTATGTTATGTTACTTGCTTTATAATTTTTACTAAACATTTTCTGTTTTGCAAGTAACTTTCGAGTAGTTTCAAATAGGTATTTTCTACTCCTATATGACTCAATTTATTTAATAATAGCTGGTGGTTTACCGTGTCAAATGCTTTTGTATAATCAACAAAAGCAGCCATTACTCCAAGGCCTTTGTTGAGATGACAGAAAATGTAGTCTGTAATGATCCACGGTTCTTGAAATAAAATTGCAGAACTTATAGGCAACTGATCCAAATGGAAGGATTATCTATCTTTTGATTTGGTAATGACTGTTGGTTGAACTGGTACGAGAAGTCGAAGATACGCGCATGGATTTCTGCCCACTTGTCTCGTATAAGAGGAAACGGTCCTTGAAATAGTCCCTTACCATACGGGTAAGATATTTGGGGACTGCAAACGTGCTATCCAGTGCCTCTAGAATATCGACCCACCTTGCCGAGTTAAAGGCATTTTTGACGTCGAGTCACGAGAAGGACGATTGGGCGGGCCGCGTGACATGCCTCGTTCGCTCTGTCGACGGCTCTGATTACTTCCCGTATGGCTCCTATCGTAGAGCGCCCTCTTCTGAATCCATGCTGTTGGTCAGAGATATCTCCTGCAGCTTCGATTGCTGCAAGTAATCGTGGCTTTAAGAGCCTCTCCAGGATTTTTCCCGCTTCGTTTAGCATGCAGAGAGGTCTGTATGCCGATGGCGTGTTCGTATCGCCTTTTCCCTTGCTTACAAGGGCCAGACGTGCAATTTTCCAGCGACTGCTGAAGACCCCTGCTTTGAGGCAGGTATTGTACATATTCAATAGTAATTGTGGAGATGTTTCCACAATTGCTTTGAAAACTTCCGCCTGTATGCCGTCTGGTCCTGGTGCCTTTTTATTCTTCAGAGAGCATACCGCCACTACCAGCTCCTCCGTGGTGAAGATATGTACTTCAATATTCTTCGGTTCATCTTTGGTTTCCTCCATCTCCACAATGGCCAGCCTTTGCTCACGCTTGTTAGGTTGCAGCACTGCCACCTTCACGTCGTTCAGGTCAGCATTTGTTTCTCTCTGGATTGCTAACCTTACCTCTTCCTCTGTGGTTAGGCAGTCCAAATCTCGTATCTCTACGCGTGCTCGTGGCGTCAGATTGCGCACAACGCACGTATCCCCTAGTGCATCCTGCATTGTCATGTGAAATGATTTGCACTCTAGTGATTGGTTGCCCAGTTCCACCAAGACGTTGCCGTCTCTGGTCTTCCGTATGCCTCTGACCTCGATGTTTTCGTCTTCCGGCTTTATCTTGCTGCGAAGGGTATTGACCACTTCTGGAAACGATTTGCCTTCAGTCGGTTTGGTAAGAACTGCGTTTGTACGGCCTTTAACTTTCTTCTTGTTTTGGTCTTGAGGGGTTCTGTCTTTCGTAGGAGGCTTCTTTTTTCCCCGGACCTCCACCCAGTTGCCTTCCCCTTGGGGTTCGTTGGTGCTAGCAGTGGCGCCATTAACACCCTCTTGCTCGTTCGTGCTGCTCTCTTCGTTTCCCTGTGCATGCATCGGTGTAATAAGCATCGGCACGATCTCGCGCCGTCTGCTCTCACGTCTGATTTCGACACTCTTCAAGGCGACTGATGCTTTCCTTTATCTCGGTGCTTACTTTCTTCTGTCTAAGGATAGCGCGTCGCATGGTCTCCAACAATTATATTATTACAACCAGTTGCCTATCCACGATTTCTCCTAAAGTCTGAATCGGTCTCTTCGGTTTCATTCAAAATTGGCGCTCCCGCCGAGCGCTCATCCGCCATGTTGGATGGTGCTGCTGACATGAGGTAGCGGCGATTTGTCGTACTTCTCTTATACTCTAACCTCACTTCTTTCCAGCGGCATCGTGTAGATATTCACCTAATTTCTAGATTAGGCTCGAGGCCCGCGTGTTGCTAACACTTAGCCACGTTTTCCAGACCTTTCCTCACGTTACAGTGCTATATTAACTTGTAAACATTTCCGGCAGACGTCTATTATAAGTTTCTCATCCACAGCGCATATTACCACTGTCACTGCGCTATAATCACCAAAAAAATAATTTATTTATTGAATTGTAGTTTTCCTTTACAAAGAGCATTATGCCTCCTCCAGCTTTTCCATCTCTTGGTTTTAAATATCTATTAAATCTAGGGAGGTTATATTCAGCAAGATCATAAATGTTATTGACTCCAATCTCTCCAAGCACAATCAAATCAATACTGCTTATGCTGTCATTGATCAATTCACAAAGTTCGTCCCAATGTTTTCGAATAGATCTTGTGTTCAAATGAATTATGTTAAATTTTTCCATGTTCAATTCAATATGATTATTTAAGTTATTTTTATCACTTATAATTTTGGTTTCTTGGATTTCTAAATTGTTAATGAAGGAACAGTCCATAATTGTATTTTAAATTTACCTAATATACAGGGTGCTTCAAAAAAATGTATACACACTTTAAACTATCGTAGTTTTCCCGCTCTACAAGGCTTATGTCATATTTCTTCGCCAGGGGCCAGCATAATCGTCCCTCTATGTTATATTGTCAGTTGGAATTTGTAATATCAACATGGCGGACGTACGTTTGAGTTTTGAAGAACGTAAGCAGGTTATTAAGTGGTACTGGAAGTTTGAGAATGTAAATGAAGTTCAAAGACAGTGGAGAAGGAAGTATGATACAGAACCACCTTCAAGATTAACAATTACACGCATACGAGACAAATTCGAAGTTCATGGAACAGTGTGTGATGTGCATAAAGGTCATTCAGGTCGACCTCGAACAGCTACAAGTGATGAGTCATCAACGGCAGTCTTGGAACTGTTTCAACGCTCTCCTAATAAATCTTCAAGGCAAGGGGCACGTGAAAGTGATGTAAGTGCTAGCAGCGTGCTACGCATTCTGAAGAGACGCAAGTATCGTGTTTACATTCCAAGGCTGGTGCAACAGCTAAGTGACGACGATCCAGATCGAAGGTTGCAATTTTGTGAATGGATTCAGGAGATGGTGATACGTGAACCGGGATTTATGGGTAGCATCATTTGGTCGGATGAAGCCCAATTCAAACTTAATGGAACTGTCAATAGGCACAATTGTGTTTACTGGGGTGAATAAAATCCTCACATTACAATTGAAAAAGCTGTAAATTTGCCTGGTGTAAATGTGTGGTGCGGTTTGTCTTCAAGGGGACTCATTGGACCTTTTCGATTTGAAGGCACTGTAACTGGTATTAATTACCTAACAATGCTTGCTGATTCCATATTTCCTGCCATTCGTGCATTATACGGTAATAATTTTTATTTTCAACAAGATGGTGCCCCGCCGCACTATCACAGGGACGTACGAGCTTACCTGGATCAAAATTTGCCGGGCCAGTGGATAGGACGCAGGGGGCCAATCGAGTTTCCAGCACGCTCTCCAGACCTTACTCCACTGGATTTCTTCTTATGGGGCACAGTAAAAGATGAGGTGTACAAAAGTAAACCACGTAACCTAGACATTCTTTGGAATGAGATTCAAGCCGTGTGTAGAGAAATCTCATTGGACGTTTTGATACGATGTACAGAATCAGTGGTGACTCGTACTCAGAATTGTATTGATGCTGAAGGTCACCAATTTGAACACTATTAACATTTGTTATTTATTTTTCATTTACATTGGACTTTCAGCTTTCTAATTTCCTGAAATTTAACTTTGTAGAACGGTAAATAAATTTTCTATGGAAGTTCAAAGTGTGTATACATTTTTTTGAAGCACCCTGTATAATTAATTAATTTTTTCGAAATCATCTTCAGACAATTCTTATTACTCTGTCATTTTTTCTTACAAAAATTTTTCCATCCTTAACCCAATTGAATTTATAATTTTTTTTTCTTTTGATTTCCCCTTAGCTTTTCACAGCAGATCTGAATTGTGCTTCGTGAGATTTTCGTTTATATACAGGTTGAGTCACGTAACTTTAGCACCTCCTGTAACTTTTGAACGGTTGAAGATACTGAAATGCAGTTTTCACGAGAGTGCATGAGAAAATAGGGCTAACTGATACCTGTACTTATTTCTATTTTATAACTTGTATTTTACGAGATATTTGAGGTAACTTTGTTTTTTCAAATGGAATTATACATATTTTTTCAGTCTATCATAAAGAGCGTATAAAGACGAATCCAATGATATACATATTGTCATGTTAGATAAAGATTTTTTTGAGAAATTTTGATTCTTTTGCGACCAGTTCTTAACGGATATTTTGAATGTAACAGACCGCCACCGAAGGTCACACAGCGCTCCACCAGCAAGCGCGCGCTCGGGGAAGGGAAGGGATCTTAGTATTTCAAGATACAAAACATATCCCAAATATTCACAAAACTGTTGTAGTTTTTTCCCTGAACTCTGCTTTCCATCCTTCCCCATATCCAGGCATTTTTAAGAAATGGAAGGATTAAAAATGAGGATTTATAGTAAGTATGTATTGTAATAAAATTGTTTATTACTTCAACTCCTCTCCCCTCAACTTGAAGAGAACCTTTTCTTAGTGTCCTTCATCGAGCTATCTCCCATCTGATCTAAGCCTATCTTCGTATTTCGCACGTGGAGAGGCTGTCAACGCATGCGCCGCGCCGTAGGCGTAGGACCGTTTCTTCCCTCCCCGACCCCTCCTACGGTGAACCGAGAAAGCTTTGACACCTCGATATGATAGGAGCGTTCAGAATAAAGTAAATGTAAATTCTGAATGATTTAGGAAAACATTTAGGGGAGGAAACCTTTAAACACAGGAAATAATCAACATTCATGGGAAATTATTTCTGGAATAATATTTTTGTTTTACATACTCAGTCATGGTCTTCAATCTCCTCTATTACAGGAGTTATTAATTCCACTATCTGTTGACTGGCAGCAATTTCCACATTACTGTCTGGGTCATTCTAAAACATTCATCACACAAACAAGCCTAGGTGTAATATCAATCATTATGTTAAGAAGCAATATTTCACTGAAACATTCACAAACCAAATAATAATAATAATAATAATAATAATAATAATAATCACTACCAGGGTCTAGTCTTAGTGTGAAACAGAATCATATTACAATGGAAACAGAAAGATACCTCTGGCTCATCATTATTCACTTCAAATTCGGAGGTATCGACCTCAAACTCATGAGGCAATTCAGAAGCAATTTGCCAGTCCAATTCGCTAATATCGAAGTTGGGAGGTGGTCCACCACCAGTCTGTCTCTGGTACTGCTTAACCTGAAATGAAACCAATGCAAAATAATAAAGACACGAAAAAATATTATACACGATTGTGATACATTAAATAAACATAAGCACATAGAAAAAATATAAAATGAAAATACCCGACTAATCCTTTTCTTCGCCTGCATCTTCATTCTCTTCCACTGCTCTCGCAGTTTTTGAATGGTCCGTGTATGACCGTGCTTGGCAGAAAACTCCAGAAAAATTTCCTGCCAAGCTCGGTCTTTCTGGATCAATTCCTGGTGAACGCCTTTTTTAGCCTCTATTTTGCTCTTCCTCGCCTTCACCATTTCGAAGAGGCTTTCTTTCTCCTCCGCGGTCCAATTAATTTGCCTCGTGCCTCTTCTCGCTCATCGTCAATGTACAAAAAAATTCTTGGTCGACGCCACAAAAACCCACGTGCCCGACAAGAAAGAAACACTTGAATACGCTGCCAAACCAGAGTGTATAGAACGCGCCAAACTTCGTTTTCAGCAAAGAACTCTCATATTCACCATGGAAGATTATTGAATTCAGAGAAAATAACATTTCGCGCATGCGCTTTACACGCTGCAATGCTTAACAACGTTGTACTCGGTTAGTTCGTGGGACTAGCGTAGTCCGACGGGAAAGAGCGTCTCTGAATACGGCAAGGACTAGTGAGCACGGATTTGCCAGTAGACCGTACTAACGTAGTCCGTACTAACATGGAGTTAATACGATGTCTATGAATACAGCCCAATATGTTTACGTCAGTGGTCCATTTTAAGCGCTGTCTTACTTTCCTGCCTTGGTGCTTGAGGGCTGACTCTCCCTCAAAACACTGTCGGTAGGTGGAGCTGGAGGATCTTTAGTGCTTCCATTAGTATCAGCTGTGGATTTTTCGGGTAACCCGATAGGCGCCCGCCTGTTCAGCGACCTACCACCTGTGGTTTGCAAACTGTCACGACCAGCACAGGCCCCAGACGTGCCCTGGCGCTCCCCAGGCAGCGGCCCTTTCGTTTTACTTCTAGTAAACATTTCTCCATAAAAATGGGTTTTGTGCCTTTTATACCTACGGCCAGGTGTGATGGCAGTAACCCTACTTACTTGGGTTCTTGACGCCGCCGTTAGCCATTCTGTTGGCTCCGCCGCCGCCGCCGTAGGAGGACGTCCTGCCTTGACGTCTTCCAGCCGAGAAAGCCTTTCCCTTGTGTGGCACTAGGGTATAGCCTTCCTCGACCCCGCCTCGTTCGTCTGCTCACCGACCTGGTTTCCGCTGGGGTTGATACCCAACCTTCACTCAGGTTGCTTGGCTTATCAGGTCCACCGCGTGAAGGTGAACGGGTGGTTGAGATGTAGATGCTGAGGTCACTCTTGTTGAGCGACTATTTTCGTGTACATCCCCATTTGGACCCTTATTATTATTATTATTATTTATTCATTCACAGTTCACTGGTACATAGATTGTAGTCATACAGATACAATACATCAAAGATTGACAACAATAAAAATCAACAGTATATAATTCTAGAAGTTATAGACTAATACAAAATTAAACATTTATAATATTCATAAATACTAATGTAATTAAAGTAGCAACTAAACACTCTCATTACTTCCCAAGAATTTTCGGATCAATGTGCATGTATAAAGTATGACACATTTCTGGATATTGATTATGGCATTTTTATTTATTTTCAGCGTTTCTAGTGAATTCTTTAAAGTCTTCAGGATGACGCCCGTTGCTGAAAGAACCACAGGGACGGTTTTGATTTCCAAGATGTTCCATTGCTCCTTCACGACATGTGCCAATTCTTTGTACTTGTGGATCTTCGTATGATATGCTGTAGCGAGATTGCTGGTGTCCACAACTGCCATGTCTACAAACCATACTTTCTTCTCATTTTTATTCCAGAGTGTTTTATCCGGTCTGTTATGGTGTACTGTACGATCCGTCAAAATACTACGATCCCAGTACAATTTATAGTTATTGTTTTCAAGTACATTCTTTGGGATATACTGTAGTATGGTGTATCATGGCATGGTGCTAAACCACAGATCTTGACGAGTTGGGTGTGGATAATTCGACCCACCATATCATGCCTATTCTTATACTCCTTTGGGGCGAGTACACTGCATCCTGCTGTAATATGTTGAATTGTCTCACCGCGTTGGCCACAGGCCCGGCAGTTATCAGAGGTCATCTCTGGATCTTTGATGACATATTTGAGATAGTTTCTGGTTGCAATGACTTGATCTTGAATGGCAACCATGAACCCCTCAGTCTCTGGGTAGAGATATCCAATGCTGAGCCATTTGTACGACATGTCTACGTCTACATTTGGATTGGCTATTTCAGCTGGGTATCTCCCATGGATTGCTTTGTGCTTCCAGAGATCTATCTCTTGTTGGAAAGAGGGCTGTTGAAGTTCTATATTAGCTTGATTGAGACTCAGAGGTGTATAATTGTAGTCCGCTTCAAGTACCACTTTGTGTAGATGAGAAGATAACGCTTTCTTCCTGAAGTATTCTCTCATACTGGTAATCTGTTTGAAATGGAGATTACTCATTTTCAGGATACCACGAGCTCCCATCTTCCTTGGAAGCGTTACCCTTTGAATTGAGCTTTTGGGCTGGTGGTATTGGGAACGGTTCATTTGGACCCTAATAAGCCTTTCCAAGGATTCAATATCCGTCCTGGACCATTTAATGATGCCCAGTGAGAAAGTTATTACTGGTATTACATACATGTTAACCGCTGCAGTTAGGTTTCGTGAATTGAGGAAGGTTTTGAATAAACTTTTCATTCTCTTCTCGAATTCCACCTGCAGTTTTCCTTTAATTTCACTGTGGATTATCAGCTTATTTTGCTGAATTCCCAGGTATTTATAAAGTTAATTTTCTTCCAGGGCTGTTATAGTCTCCCCTGTCAGCGTTTCATGTTCTACCTCGCTGATGAATTATTATCATTATTATTATTATTATTATTATTATTATTATTATTATTATTATTATTATTATTAGTTTGTACAAGTTTTTCAGTTCGATCGAGAGTGGCTGATATTTTCTTTTCTTTTCTGCAATAGTTGTTAGCAGATTATGATCTAGTGGGACTGCAATATCTATTATTATTGCCCTACGAGTAGTTTTGTCGAATACGACAGTATCAGGCTTATTTGCTTCCACTGTTTTATCTGTAACAATGGGAGTATCCCACAAGATTTTTGTTCTCTGATTAGACAAAACTTGTTCTGGTAGATATTTGTAGTAAGGCATTATTATTACTATTACTATTATTATTTTATTATTATTATCACTCTTATTATTATTATTATTATTATTATTATTATTATTATTATTATTATTATTATTATTATTACTCTTATAACTATTATTATTCTCTCTTTATTCACTGTTTCCTGGTATTGTACAATCACACAGATATCAATCAGAGCATGATTACATAATAATGGAGAAACACATACAATAGAAGATTAAAACATATTACTATCAAATAAAATTATATAAAGGATATAAAATATCAAACAGACAATTATTACTTTTTTATCAATTATAGAAAATTATTATATCATATTTTTACATGTTTTCACCTGTGTATTTTCTGACCAGAGAGCAGGTATTGATCAGTACCGATTTCTGAATATTAATCATTATGCTTTTGTGGATGTTCAGACCCTCCAATGCCTCAATGGTGACCTTCGGGACGACGCAGGTGGCTAACAATACTATAGGTATAATCTTGGCAAGTGTTAAGAGCCCATTCCTCTCTCACAGTTTGGGCCAGTTCTCTATATTTGCCCAACTTTGTCTGGTATGTTGTTGTGATGTTGTTGTGATGTTGTTGGTGTTTACGATGGCGAAGTCTATAAACCAGATCCTTTTGGCTTTCTTGTCCCAGATGGTAATATCCGGCCTATTGTAATGGACTGTTTTGTCCGTTAGAATGCTGTGGTTCCAATATAGTTTGTAGATCTCATTCTCTAGGACCGTTTATGGTTGGTACTGGTAGTATGGTGTATTATCTGACAGGAGACCACACATCTTGGTGAGTCTGGCATGGATAATTCGTCCCACATCGTCATGCCTCAATTTATATTCATTAGGTGCTAACATACTGCAGCCTGCTAATATGTGCTGTATTGTTTCAGGACCTTGGCCACATATTCAACAGTCATCGTTTACCACTTCAGGATCTTTTATAATGTATTTTTGGTAGTTTTTTGTTGCTATTACTTGATCCTATATAGCTATAATAAGCCCTTCACTCTCTGGGTATAAGTACCCTCCGCGTCTACAGTTTGATTGGCTATTGCTGCTGGGTACACACCGTGGAGTGACTTCTGCTTCCATTTGTTTATTTCGTCGTCCCATGAAGATGGTTGCAGATTTATGTCGTGTCCAAGGTCCACAGGGGTGTAATAATCATCTGCTTAAATTATCTGGGGTGAATGAGATATCTACCACAATAGTATACAATGTAATTTTAATGTGATTACATGTAGTCAGACACGTGTTTCAGGAACACTCTTCCCATCATCAGTGGTTCTATTTTTTAAACAACTTACACATGTCAACAAAATCATATATAAACAGTGAACAATGAAATAAATATATAAAATTGGTACTTACCCAAGTAACACAGATTAAACCCATAATTATGGAAAGTCGTTAAAGTATGACACCATCTTGATAGTACGCTGTACGAATGCAGACTGCGGGATGGTTAGGGAGGAAATGAACGGAAGGTCGATTAATAAATTTATGATGGGGCTGGATTTTACTATCGATTGTTCATTAAGGCATAAAAGACTGGGATTTTTGCATAATTTTAAGATTTCTAAATTTTCTAATATATTTAATTTGGTACCTTTATTTTCGAAATGTAGAATTTTGAAATTAGTATCAGGATCGAAAGAGTGGTTATTTTGTATAAGGTGGTTGGCAAATGTGGAATGATCTTGTTTCAGTACCCCCCACACACACACACACAAAAAAAAAAAACAATATACAAATTATTACAAAACACATTAACATAATTATTTATACACGTTTCCCAATCATTTCTTTTAATAGCTTTTTGTATGTTCTCATTATCGTACTTGGTTATAGTTCTCAGTTGGTTACATGCAATGTCATTATTTACATAATTGTTTGGATTAAAGTGGGAGACTGTGGGATAGTGATCAGATATCTTAACTAGTATAACTGCTGCTTTAATTTCATTCGATTTAGATCGTATGTATTGAGATATACAAAATTTCTCTACATTAATATCTGGCAAAGATCTTAGCGTCCGGCTTGCTGGGTCAATGGGTCACGATATATTATAATCCTTATTACCTTTATAATGGATTATAGGATCCGCAGACTATACAGCGCAGCTGGGAATCTGAAATAGAATGATTCTATTCCTAGTTCATTACTGTTTGGATTGACTAAATGAAAGATCACTTTCTTTTCTAAAGAACAAAATTTAACAAAGTTTATTGTTACCTTTTTAGCAAACAATTTAGTGAATTTAATAAAATGATTTGATGTTATGCCTTTGATCAAGATATCTTTGAATTTACAGTTTTATACCGCGATTAACTTATCTATTCTTCATTGATGTCCCTCGTAGACTTCTCAGTCAAAATATCTTGCGAGCTTGCCGTAGTCCAAAGTGCCAAGAAATCCTCTTCTGCCCCTATCCAAGCTGGTCTCAAACTATCAAAATTATCAATCCTGATTACGTCCTATGACATTGTCCCGAAATCTATTACTCAATTACCACTCCCGACAAAGTCCCAATTTATGCATCAATATTACTTCCACATGCAATATCTGCAATATCATTTACTGTCCTTGAAATTTCACGATCTGATAACCCGATTCTGACTATCTCTATTATTCTCGTTCCCTCTCACGAACCTACGATCAGTTCAGAAACGCGATGCCGGTCAGAATGAAATCTTCCTGCATGATTCACCCCCGAAGACTTCGTATTAAACTACCTTCCTCTTTTTTCATAACATTTGACCGTCCTTCTCTCACCCAGCCAATCCATACGTTCGTTATATTTTGGTGTAGCTGACCTTTCGATCGTCTAAACTTCTTCGCCCAATCCCAAATTTTCTTCGGCATCCAGCCACTTCTTAATGCATTTACAAAAAACAAAAACTACATTGTTTATTCACGATCGTTGCTAAGCCCTTGCACTCGTGATATTTCCTAATGCATGTTCCACCATATAGTCTACAAATAAATGTTAGTTTATTTTCATGTGACATATCAGTATGTCACAGTATATATGATCCAATAATGAAGAACATAATAATCCCTCTCTAATTTCTTCCCTTGTTGCTGATTCAATGGTATTTACAAGCCCTTTACCACACACCATAACTTCATAGTTAGGTATGCCATATGAACTCTCGTTCAAAATATTGATATTCATATCCCCTACAACTATTAAAGTTTGATTGTTATAATTGTCAATTAGGATTTCAAGTTCAATAATGAATTGAACTTTACTCAAATTAGGTGGTCTGTAAATGCAGATTACATCTATAGATATATTTTTTTTCATATAATTGAAAGTGCCTGTTATACTATTTTCAAAGCTATTAGATGAATAAGGAATTTCATTAAATGTCATTTCATTATTGTAGTACACTATCACTCCTCCTCCTCTGTTATTTCTTAGTTTATAAATGCTATTGTAATTTTTAATTTCGTACTGACTTATTTCATGTTCTTGGATATTTACTTCTGTTAAACATATAATATCAAAGAGGCTCTGGTTTAGTAAGATTAACAATTGATCGAAATATTTTCTTATAGATTTTATATTTAAATGAAATATACTTATACCTATATCTCCTGAGTAGTTGTTTTTATGGAGTTCCCATTGTTTTATATTATTGCACTGTTTAAAATTAATTTGACTATTGTTTGGGGTAAAGTTGTTCCAATCCATTATTTTATTTATTTATTTATTTAAATTATTTTTTAGTGCTTTACTTCTATATATTACTTATTACCTACCGTAAACCGGGGCTACTTTGCTCCACTTTTTGGCCCTTTTTTAACAAAATCATAATTGTTACGACAGTTGTCAGAGAGAAATGATCGGGATCGTTTTCGATCAACTAAAAACTATCTAAAGAACACGTTTATGTACCTTAATGACCAGTTTACAATGTTTTCTAATCATTTTTTATTATCTGAAAAGCGGAGCAAAGTTACCCAGTGGTTGGGTAACTTTGCCCCACATGGAAAAATAGATGATTTCTCATAGTAAAAATGGACTGGGGTAAAGTAACACACTTGATTTGAGTAGTACAACTCTTTAGAAGTGTACTCTTTAAATAAATGCATTTTGGGAAGAAAAACAAAAATCATAGGTATCATCTGTAGAAATGTTTATATTAAACCTCATGTGAAGAATACAAAAACAGGTTATTAAATCATGAATTATATTTGTTAAGAACATCAAAGGTTAGTTAATGTCATTTATAAGTTCTGGGATGCTGAACATGCCCCTTCTGTTGACTTTTTTTGGCGGATTTATACTACCAACAATCTCTTCCCAAGAGTAATGGATTGAGTCCTTTTTTTCTGGCCATTTCCAATTTCCTTTCGCAGTCTTAAACATAGCACTCACTACAGCACCTTCTTCATTCAGACTTTCAATGACGCCAGGATAGTATTCATCTTGATAAATCACGACAACGAAGGTGCCCACTTCCTTTTTTATTGATTGAATGGTTGGTTTATTTGGTTCCTTGTTTTCTTCTTCCATCATTTCAATTTGTTGTCTACTGAACGAATCCCAGTCTTCATCTGAACTTTCATTAAGATTTAATTCCATTTCACTTAAAATGTCATCATCCTCATCACTGTCCTCATAACATCTGCGGCTTTTCGTTTTGGGAGGCTTCTTAATCTTAGATTTGACACTTTCATTAGAGGTTTTACTTGTGCTAGGGAGAGAAATCAGAGTGTTATCTAGCATTTCTTCATTGGACAGGCTTTTACCTGCTGGAAGTTGTACTTTCTTCCTTCTTGTAGGGTTTGTGGGCTTATCGCCTATTAGAGATTTGGTTGTTTGCACAAGCTCTAAAAATGCTGAGCTCACAGCTGAGGGTTCAACTGCTTTTTGGCCTATTCTGTCTAGTAGAGGCTGTATGTCACATGGAAATATCCCAGTTTTTCTAAATCCGCTTTCAAGATTTTTTTTCATATTGGGCTCCAAGTCTTCCAGAAGTTTTTTAAGCAATGAGGGGAAGACGTGTTTGGGCAAGACCCCTGCTCTCATACCGCTTGGGGTATCTTTCCAGTTACGTAAGATGTGTCTCCAAGCAACCTTCATGGGTCTAAAAAAAGCAACGTCCAGTGGTTGCGTTAGATGGGTGCTGTTTGGAGGGAGACATACAAAACTGATATTGTTTTCTCTACACTTTTCAAAAATACTCATATTTAGATGACTGGATAGGTTATCCGCAATCACAACTGTTTTTCCTTCAGATTTCTTAAGTCGGGGCAGGCACAAGCTCTCAAACCATTCATTAAAAGCTGGACCATCAAACCACCCAGACTTTGTGCTAAAATAGCGAGTGTTCTTTGGGCCACCTCCAGTCCAAACGTCCCACATCTGGGTACCCTTGTAAACAACAAAGGGCGGCAATATTTCACCAGCCGCACTGCCACAAATCATTACAGAAGTGCTTGATTTGGAAAAATTACAAAGTTTTTCAGGATATTTTGTCCCACGGCGACAAATAACTTTCTTCTTTGAAGGATCATCTGCTAAATTGGTTTCGTCTAGATTCCAAATATTTTCAGGTGGGACGTCTTTGATAACTTCTTGCAAGTTTTTAATATAATCCTGCAGGATATCTTCGGTGACTGCAGCTCGGCTTCTTTTAATGTTGGATGCCATACGTTCTTTCAATCTTCCATGACGTTTCAAGAAATGTTTTAGCCACTCAAGACCAGGCTTGTTCCCTTGAAATTCTTTTACTACACGGCTAGTTCTCTCTAAGTAAATTTTAATGACATTTCTGAGATCTTCCGTAGTTATCGGAAACCCAAAATCACTCAATGTTTCTATGTACGAAACAAAAGATTCTTCCTCATCTCTGGAAAATATTGTAGGTTTCCCTACTTTATTAGTATGCTTCTCTTTAAGTTTATTTAAAATAGTTCGTCTTGGTATATTAAAGTGTTCTGCAGCTCGACGATGGCTGTATGAACCACTCCTTATTGCTTGTAAACATTCCTCTAATTGTTCTGGTGAATAATCGGCATAGCGTCGAGCACCAAGTTTTCGTTTGTAAGCTCGAACCATCTAAAAAAAAAAAAAAATAGTATGCGCCAAGTGTATATGTTATTAAAACTCTAACCTTCACATACACGCACAGTCCTGTGCTGTAAGAGACATACCTACATACAGTTATTTAGTAAAATCCTAAAACAAACAAGCTAATATTGCTGAAAATAAGCAAGATTTTAATGTGGGGTAACTTTGCCCCACTTTTGTTGCTGGGGCAAAGTTACCCCATTTTCACCAGAAACATAACCTATGAAACTAAAAAATGTATAAGTTGTGAAAAACACTTAATAGGTTGATCTTAGCAATGTAATTTTGTTAACAAATAGTTGTACTCCATAAATAAACACTTATGCTTACCTTTAGATGTCTGCAAACGGGTTGAAAATACCACTTTTTTTAAAGTAAAATATCAGCAAAATGTGACTCAACTTTACAAGCCAAACAAATCAACTGTCCAATATGGCGGATGTCTTGAAAATGCTGTGTCACCCTCCTAGTGGTGCTACCTATCGGATAAACTCAAAACAGTGCGTTTGCAGTTCATTGGTTTGCTGTCATGTTGCGTGGCAACTTTTTTCGTCTTTGGGGCAAAGTAACCACCTGTGGTGCAAAGTAGCCCCGGTTTACGGTATATTAGTTTTTCTAAATCATTTGAGGAACTTATACTATGTACACTTTCATCAGATTTTCTGATTAGGATTCTTCCATGTTTCACCCAAACACATTTGAATCCTGCTGTCTTCCCCTTAATTCTAGCTTCTCTAAATAAAGCTCTGTATTCAGGAATTAATGATTCATTAAAAAATAGTCTCCTTGTTTGGGTTTTCTGCTCTGCAGACAGTTTGTACCACCATGATTTTCCTTTAGCAATAAAGTTATTTCTTTCATTTTCGTCCTTTTCTTTCACCAGCAGAATGGTAGATCTATTTGTGTTCACACGTTCAACATTTTTAACACACACTTCACTTACTCCTATTAAGCTCTGAATCTGAGCCAATTGTTCCTCCGGATTCACGGTCTTAAAGTTTTCGACGCCGTGTATTTCTACAAACTTTCTTCTTTTATATTCTTCAAGGTTATTGACTACTTGCTAAAGCATCTAATTGTCTATTTTTATTACCTAACACTTCTTTTAGGCTTCTCACTTCATCTTTCAAATGAGTACTTTCATTTTTCATGTCCGCCATTACACTGCACATTTCGTCGAATTTGTTTGACAAAAATTGCACCGATTGTAGCACGTTCTCTAATAACTGCTTTACAGATGGTTCACAATCTTCAAGCTGTTTTTCTATTTCATTAAGACCATCATTAATATTATTGTTGACCGTATGATTGGATGTAGGCAGTTCTTTCCTTTTTTCTCTACATGAGACACACCACCATGCTGCTTTCATTTCTTTTGACTTCCCTTTGTGTGTAGATTCTGATATGGAGCAGCCATAATGGTAGTTACCTCTGCATCCTTTGCACTTAATTTCCTCCACTTCCATTGCCTCCTGGCATGTATTGCACTTCATTTCTGTAATATTCCAATTCCAAACACGTTTCGAAACCTCACTGATTACCAAAATACGCACACAACACACACAAAATACACAAATTCAATGTATTTCACTCGCACTACTGAATCCCGTGTCCGTCCACCACGATTGATGACGAGTAATGTAATAATAATAATAATAATAATAATAATAATAATAATAATAATAATAATAATTTGTAATTGTAATTTATTAACTTTAGTTTTGGGTCCAGATAATTCACATACAATTAAGAGATCAATATAGATGATTTGGGAGGGGGGGGGGCGAGAGGAAAAAATGCATTAAGCACCGTCAGGGATTCAGGTGGTATAATCCCTGGTGTGTGGGACTCCCACTCTCGGTGGTGTACCCACTAAAAAAACCTCTTTCTTGTGCCCATATGTCACTCCACGGGAACCATCGCGAGACATTGCTTCATGGAGAGACAGGCAGGTGGCTGAGCTCTTACTTCAGTTTAAGAACGAAGTCGTTCTTCTTTCCTTTTCATGACTAATGTCAGGCATTCTTGGATAGTACTCCAGTCTTTCTCTGATCTTAGCATACACTGCACCAAGTTTAATGGAGAGATGTCCACTTTCAGGTCTTCATTCCGCTTTCTCCTCCAAGCTGTGCATACAAATACTGTGTGCAGTGCATCGTCATCTTCATACCCACAAAATGGGCATTGAGGGTCGGTTGCTCTTTTAAATCTAAACAAGTAAGACCTAAAACAGCCATGACCAGAGAGCACCTGTGAGAGGTAATAATTTACCTCGCCGTGACTTCGATTGAACCAAGGTTCAATGTTCGGAATCAACTGGCGAGTCCATCTTCCTTTAGTGTCTCCATTCCACCTAACTTGCCATTCTGACAAGAGAGACGTTCGTGCCCTCTTCTTGATGTCCTCTTTTATTCGGCACGAAGGTCCTTCGCGTACCGAGACGGAGAACCTCTTCACCTCGTCGTACACACTTTTCTTTTCTCAATTGCCAGCAGATCAATAGAGGGTACTCTAGCCAGAATTCCCACGGTGCTGTCCGAGACCGTGCGATATGCCGACACAATTCTCAACGCCAGCCTCCTTTGAACTTGTGCGTACTTCCATCTCGCACTAATTTTTCCCAGTTCGTCAGCCCACTCTGGGGCGGCATACAGCAATTGGGAATGAACTACGCAAGAGATCGTTTGGCGCTTTGCCTCTCTCGGGCCTCCCACATTTGGCATTAGCCTGGAGATGTTCGAGCCTGTCTTCATTGCTTTATCCGCAATCTTGCTAAAGTGAGGCCCAAAGCTGAGCCTCACTTTAGCAAGATGATATCGAGTATGTTATTATGATGTCAATACATAAGCAGAGAGTTTGTTACATACATAGCGTTACTAAAGATTATGTCTATCTGATGTCAATTGATACATAAGCAGAAGTTTGTTACATACATATAGTTCATCACATATATAGAGTTATTATTGTTTATTATTATTTCATCTCATGTACAGGGTGACTGCTAGCGGCAGTCTGGCGGGTGAGAGAGTGGCGGCACCTAGGCTTTCGCCCCTATCCGCCACTTCTCCACCTTACAGTCGCAAGAAAAGTGGTGCTGTGAATTTTACATAACTAATCTGCTCCTAAGTTGGATACATTGTGTTTGTCTAGTCTATCCATCACCAAGTTTACATTAAATGAGCTGCATATATACATATTTACATGACGTCGGGGTCGAGCTGACCCGGCGGTCCTACTAGAGCTATGAAAATCTAAAATGTGCTACTGAATTACAATGTTATACTAAATATCTGGTTATACAATGATTTCTACCTTATGCTATGCTAACCTAGGGGGGGGGATTGCCTTCATGAGGCATTGACAATCGAGTGGGGGGGGTGGGAAGTCCTACATCTATGTTATTTATTGCTATATCCCTTCACCGTACTTATTTGCTAAAGATAATTCTTAACTGTGTCTCCCAAGCGGAGTCCAGTTTAAGGAGTGGGCTCTTCACCAAATGGGTGAGTGGCCCATTCTGTCTATCTCGGGTATTTGTCTAATTGGGGGTTTGAGAAGCGTCACCCTACGAGCGCCCGCCCCGGGGGCGCCGGTCAGCCGAATGTGTCGACACAGCCTCAGCCTGGTTGATAGCAGAGCTGCAACGCAGGACCGATTAAGGGGTTGGGCAGCACCCCCCAGTTTCAGATGAGGGTGTACCGCCGCCCCAAAGCGAGTCGACTTGTCCACACGGCCACGTGCACTCGTGCGCTCTGCAGGGTCACCCCCGCCCCTTCGGGATGCCGGTCGGGGGGCGGACAAGCTGGCCTAGCCCACCTCTTAGCCGGGCTGGGGACTCCCAGCCCGTTACCGTCCCTTGGGGCGTGGACCCGGGTGGGATCTACCATGTAGCGAAACCACTGTTTATAACCTGGCCCTAGTTGTTGTTTGTTGTACTATTTTGCGATGTACTATAGCGCTTGCCAGAGATGCTAGTAATGTGTATACCTGCCGATTTCGAATTAGCAACTTGAGGTTGCTCTGGTCCTCGGTTAGTGTGTGTCCAATGTACGATTCTATGTGCCTGCGCTTCGATGCCCATTGCGGGCAGTCGCATAGCAGGTGAATCGATGTTTCCTCATCCTCCCAGACGCACCGGGAGGTCTCCGCCAGGCCCAGCCTATGCAGCTGCGCCTTGAACGGGCCGTGCCCCAGGAGCATCTGAGTGAGTTGAGGTCCCGGTCTGAAGTGTAGGTGGATCCTTTTCGCTCGGACATCCGGTAGGAAGAGCCTGGTGGTGGCCGCCTGGGTACAAGAGTCCCAGCGCCGTTGCCATCTTAGGAGCAGCTCCGCCGTGAGACCGGCTCGGCCCTCCTCTAGTGATACAGATTCGCCCTCTATTATTGTTTCCAATGCCCTTACGTATATGATATCTTCCCGCTACCCGGGCCGCCATGAGATCCAGGGGCATGTGCCCGGAGATGACTTGGAGGCGGCCGTAGCCGATGTCCTATAAGCCCTGGTAATGCTTACCAGGGCTACTCTTTGAGCCTTGTCGAGTTCACGTTTGATGTGCGTGGAGTGGGCTCTATCAGCCCATGCCGACGCACAGTACATAACGATGGGAATGAATGCTTCAGTGTATATTTTGTTGAGGGCGGACGGGTGTATGTGCCCGCGCGCACCTGCAACTCGGCGCAGTTTATAGAAGAGTGCCCTAGCCTTGCTGCACGACGTTTTGACATGTTGTACAAAAGTCAGTGCAGGGTCCAGAACCACTCCTAGATAGGTGTGTGTGTCCACTGTCGGTATGGTCACGCCCTGGTATCTGACGCAGGGGGTCTACCTTTACAGGGTTTTGACACGCCGGGGGCCGTTCGTACATGGTGCGTTATTACCAGATTTGCCGATTTGGTGGCTGCGATCGTTAGTTTAGCCTCCCTGCTCCATGCACTCACGATGTCTAGGGCCGCTTCCGCTGCGGTTTCTAGTTCTCGTCTTGAATGTCCACGCGAGACGATCGCCAGATCGTCTGCGTAGGCAATGGCCGTTACCCCCTCGGCGGCTAGCCGCTCGAGAAGGGGATTTATTATTAGATTCCACAGGTATGGGCCCGAATTGGACCCCTGTGGGCACCCCTTGGTTAGTCTGTGTTGGACTTCGTCGCCCGCACAAGTCATGAGGGCGACTCGGTCGGTTAGAAAGCTCTTATAGAGTTCATACAGCTCCTTGCCCACCCGCCATCTCCTGAGCTGAGCAAAGATGTACGGCCACCATGCGTTATCGAAGGCCCCGGCAATGTCGAGAAACGTCGCCAATACATAGCGATGTGTGTGTATCTGTAACTCTTTTAGTAATGCATTGACCGCATCCTCGGTGGAGCGGTGCGGGCGGAACCCGAATTGAGTGAGGTTTAGGTCCCCCGCCTCCCGTACAATGCTACCCACCCGGGTCACTGCCAGCTTGTCCAACGTCTTTCCCAGGATGGGTAGCAGGCATATTGGCCTGTAGGCCTTTGGCTCGTCTGGTCCCTTGTTGTCTTTCCTCAGCAACACGATCCGGGCGACCTTCCATGCCTTCGGAAAGTAGCCTGAAAACAGGCATTGGTTAAAGAGTTCTAAAAGTTCCCCTCGAATTATGGGGAGGGCCTTCTTCAGCATTTCCGGGTGAATCATGTCCACGCCGGGGGCCTTGCCCACTTTAAGGCTCGCCACCGCATGTTCCAGCTCGTCAAAGTTCAGTTCTGTAGTTCCATTCTCTAGGTCCGTTTCCTCTTCCAGGTGTTGTCGGAGACGGTCGTGCTCTGGTCCTTCCCTTTCCTTCGTATCTGGCGGTAGCAGGGCCTCCATCAGAGTCCTCGCAGTCTCTTCCCACGTGCCCGTGTGGCCTTGGTCCTTCCGGATGGTAGATAGGACGTCCATGACCTTTCTCTTCCCTGAGGCTATCTTATAGGGGACGCCCCAGGGGTCTTTCTCTGTCATTTGAGTGACGTACTCCTCCCAGGATTGCTGTTTACTTCTCACTATCTCCTTCTCCAGATCCCTCTTGGCCAGGCTGTATGCTTGCCACATGGCCTCCGTGTCTGGGAGCCCTCCCTCTTCCGTTGGTACCGCTTCCGGGCACGCCTTTTGGACCTCACGAGCTCCGTGAGCTCCCTGCTCCACCAGGGCACCGTCTTGGGTCTCTTGGGTGGACCGTATGGTATGCTGCCCTTGGCAGCCTGGATAATGGCCTCGGTGAGGCACTGGACCTTCTCATCAATGGTTGCGTTCTGCCAGTCTCTCCTGGTCTGGTTCATGCGTGTGGTTAGCCGTTCGGCGAACAAGTCCCAGCGGGCACTCTTCACCCTGAATTTTGAGTCTACTGTGGCTAGCTCTGGAGTGATCCCGTCCTGTTGGGGCTCCAGGTGGTAGTCAAGGAAGATCGCCCGGTGGTCACTGAGGACTGCCCCGTCAACGACCCGCCACCCCGAGACTCGGGGGACGGCGGCGTCATTGACTAGTGTTAGGTCAATGTGAGTGCCCACCTCCCTTCCTCCCAGTGTTCTCACGAATGTTGCCAACTGGTTGGGCTCATTTACTATATGAAGACCTTGTCTTAGAATCAGTTCCTCCACCTCCTCTCCCCGCACGTCCATTGACTCGCCATGCCAGAGGACGGAGTGCGAGTTCGAGTCAACCCCTAGGAGGAAGGGGGTGCGCCTGTCTGTGGCGTCAATTGTCCTGTCTAATGTACTTATTTTGTCTGTCAAGACCTCGTTGGGTGACCAATATGCCGAGGCTACGACAAAGGGCTTCGCGTCACGCACCCGGATCTCTGCTAACACCTGATCCGGGGTAGATAAATGACTTAAATGGAGTACTCGCAAGTGCAGATTGTTGACTAAGATAGCGGCGCGAGCGGGCGAGCTGGCCGAAATGGTTTGCAGTACTTTGATTGCAGTTGAAATTCCCGCTATGCGGTTGTTTATGGTGTAGGGTTCCTGAATAAGAATCAGGTCGGGCGGTACCTCTGATTTGCATAGTTTTTCTATGCTCGCCATACCCGCGCGCGATCGCCTAGCATTGATTTGGAGAAGTCTAAGCCCCATAGTCTGTGCGCGCCAGTTCTGCCTCCACGGCTCGGACGTACTCCGGGCATTTCGGGCTGTTTGCATCGTGTTTGGTGTCCTGTCTTTTAGCTCTTATGCAATTGACACATTTGTGCTCTTCCGTTGAGCAATCCTTGGCCTCGGGTGTTCCCGCACATTTGTGGCATGAGGCTTCACTCTTACAGTGCCTCTGCGTGTGTCCGAACCCATTGCACTTGTAGCAGCGCGTCGGAACACTATAATTCTCAGCGGTATACGCAACCCAATGTGCAAACAGACGCCCCTCCGCCCTGGCAGCACGCCAGACCCGTGGGGAGACCTGGAGCACCCAGCTCCGGTGCGTGCGGTCCGCCCTTTCTCTGCCCATCCTGAATATAACCCTCAGCTCCCCTTTCTCAAGGGTCCCGCTGAAGGTGTTCACGTTTATGTCCTTTAGCAACTCTTCCTCATTCGTGTCGGTGGGGATCCCGTGTAGCACGAGCTTTGGCCACTTTAGCTGCCTCTCGTGTACTTGCACTAATTTAGATTTGCCCACACATTGCTTTAGCTTTGTGGCCCCTTCCGAGGTCGCCACATTTACAAAATACAAGCCATTACTGTAGGACGTCCTTAGGACACGGACGTTCTCATCCTTGGCCATTTTTTGTACTTCCGTTTCTGCTTCAGCTTTGCCTCTGATGGTCTTGCCATCCTTGGCCTTGATAACCACTGTATTAGTTTGTGGTGTTTGAGTCGTTATTGGTCTCTTTCTTTTAATTATTTCTCCGGCCGTGGGGCGCTCGGCGTAAGCCGCCGCCCTTGCGGCGTACGTTTGTCGCCCGGCGCAGGATGCCGCCACCTTTTCGGCAGCCTGTACCACCGGAGTGACCGCCTTTTCCACCGCACGGGCTTGTGCCTGTGCCATCTCTTCCAAGGCCTGCCGTAGAGGCGCAACAGTGCGCTCTACCGTTTCCTCAATCCTGGCTGTGATTTGTGTCTTTGTGAATTCCTGATTCACTTCTATGGCTTCTTGTATAATGTCCAAATTTCTCTCCTGGTCTGTGTACAGCCTGGCCTTCCCGGCCAGTTTCCTGACTGTCTTTCTCAGGTCTTTGAGCAGCTGTTGCTGCACCAACAATTCCTTTTTCAGCAGGGCTGATGGCCTCATTGCCAACATCCCCTCTACGCCCCTATCTATCTGGGCCAGGAGCTCCATGCCGGCTTCCTCTTCGGGAGTCGGCGGAAGGGCCCTGGCCGTTTCACCTCTCAGCCGACCGGAGACTGAATCTCCGGCCGCCCAGCCCGAGCCGACGTGGGCGGGGGTGACACCACGTTGTATCGCCTGTTCCGGCGGCGCCGGGTCTAGCTCGCTTTCACTCGACAGAATCCTCCTTCTAGAGGTCGCATTGGCACGCTCAGCGGGCCCGGCCGTCGCCATCTTTGTCCCCGGGAAAGGAACGTCACTTAACCCGGGTCCAACTCGAGGAGCTCGCACGATTCGCACTGAGGCTCAACTAATAGCAATACACACTGTGGCACTCGGGCCGATATATAGAGTTAATACGGATTATGTTAATATGATTCCAATTAACACAAACAGAGAGTTCGATACAGGCATAGACTTTTGCACACACTGTTGATGAGTGCCAAACCATAGGTTTGTTTATCTGCAGCCAAGTTTTAATTTTGTTGGTATATTCTTTGGGGTAGAGCTTGGAGTATTTTAAGTCTTTTGGTATTTGGTTGCATAGTTTAGGTATCAGGAATTTGAGTTCTTTTTCCATAACTGTTGTACGTTAATGGTATTTGGTACTTTGGATTTCTTGTTTTGTACCCATTTGGTGCATTCACTTTGAATTTGTTGATGTTTTTGTTCCGAGTTATATTAAGGTACATGGAAAATCCTTTAGGTGTGAGGGGGTTATAACACGCTGGCAACTCACTCTCACTGAGATTTCTCTTCTTAGCCATTATTTTTAGCACTTTAACTTGTATTTATTCCAATTTGCTTAAGTGTTTTTTGCATGCACCCCCCCAGACTTGCACACCATATCTCAATAACGATTCGATTAGAGATGTATATATGATTTTCAAAATTGGTTCATTTACAAACGTCTGAATTGAATACATACAGCCAGCTATCTTTTTTATTTTGTTAAACAGGATATTTCTATGCTGATTATATTTCAAGTGCTCATCCAAAACAACTCCTAGATATGAGTAATGTGTTACATAGTCAGTCATGATACATTTGTCGCTACATCCAATGTTCATACATTGATAATTGTGCTGAGTTAATTTTCCTAGTTTTAAGTTTTTACGCTTTTTCCGTGTTTTGAAATGCATTACTTTTGTTTTCATAGGATTAACATACAAAGTGTTTTCATAAGACCATTTAACAATATTGTTAAATTCAGTTTGTAGTTCTTTGCATTTGCTTATATCACTGTTAGAGTACAGAAGAGCAGCATCGTCTGCATACATGTAAAGTTTGCAATTTACCATATTTTTAAAATATGTTGTTGGCATATATTAGAAATAGCACTGGTCCTAAGCAACTTCCTTGTGGAACTCCATGTCTGACATTTTTAGGATGACTTAATTTATTGTCTATTTTGACTAATATCTTTCTATGTTCTTAATAGCTTTTAAACAATTTTAAGAACCGATCTTGAATGCCTATTTCTTGCAGTCTCTTCAGCAGGATTGTATGACTGACAGTGTCAAACGCCTTTGAGTAGTCTATGAATATTGCCATTACTTCCTTTCCTTTATCGAGATTATTATTTATATAATCTGTGACTTGGATCAAAGCTTCTTCAGTTCCCTTGCCCTTCTGGAAACCATATTGATTCTATGTATGATTTCTATTATATGGTTTTTATTCATATATTGATTGAGTTTCTGTATTATGTATTTCTCAAATATTTTTTCAAACACTGGGAGGATAGATATAGGTGTGTATTTATTAAGATCACTCATTTCTCCGTTTTTGTAAATGGGCCTAATAATGGAGCTTCTGAAATCTTCCAATACTTTCCCAAGTTAATCCTGGTATTTCCATTATACTTATAAATAATGGAGATACGGATATTAAATTTTCTCCCTTGTATAACACCCCACGAGCTCAGTGGCCGTAATTGTAACACAGCACCATGTGGGTGAAAGAAATGCAGTCTTTACATCTAATGCATAGGTTTCAAGATTCTTTTGAATAATGAGTCTTAAGTGATGACATACCAGTGACAGAAGCATAATTCTCAAAGTAATCAATGCCTGGCTTTTGTTCAAAGCCACGAGCAACTAGCCTAGTTTTGTAAATATTGTTTTGCTTGATGAGCAGCACCCATTTACAGACATTGGTTTTTCATCCTGTAGTAATTCAACTAGTTTCCACACTTCATTTTTACTAAGAGACTCTTATTTCCTCATTCATTGCTTTCCTCCATACGACTTCTTCTTTTGGCAATGTTTCTATATCCTCAAATGATACAGAACTAAGAGTTATCACATTAGCTTCATACCCAAAATAATCATTTTATCTGGAAGGTAACGTCACATTTTGTCTTTGTCTAGTATTGTCTTCAACATTTATGTGCGTTCTGTCTTTTTATACTAATTCATACTCTTTTTTTCATCACTAACCTTTATTTAACATCTCTTCGCCCTACATTTCGTCTCTGATCATGTCACTCTTGAAAACAATTTTAATTTATACACTGTAGCTAGCCCTGTAGCCCTGCCTCTCTCTGATTTCTTTGGTGAACTTCTAATGGGCCGTCAGTATTTGTCGCAACAACATCCACTGCCCTTCTCTTAGCCCGTGATGGTAAAAAACACTTTTCCCTCAAACTAGTGCTCAGAATTACACTATTCTGCAGGATGACACTGATATTACCGCTAGCCCAGCATCCATTTTCTACTATGCTGTTATCACCTCATCCCTAGAACACAAAGGAAACTTTTATTCTGTGGCATGACATCTGACACATTCACAGCTTTGCATTTCTGTCCTACAATTTTGCAGATAGATATTGTTGCTACTAAGACTGTACCCCCCCTGCCTATCTCATTTCACATGTTGATAAATAATACACTTCTTTTTCTCTTCATTGAATTGTACGTTTTGAGATACCACAACACTATTTGTGACTTGGTCCAATAAACTATAACGAATCCTATTATAATCTACCTTCTCTATCGTACAGTAATTTCATATCACCAAAGAAATTTGCTAATTTAAGCATGTGACATGTGTCCAGAAACTTGTTCACTCTCCCCACTCGCAGGGTGTGGAAACCATGGTTCCATGTTGGCAACCGAAATGTTCGCACCAAGTTGTACAGCCATTGATACGAAGGCTGTTTAAAAAGTAATGATAAAATGCTCTACAGAAAAAACATTTATTTAATCTTCCAAATTTACATGCTCTTTTTCAAAGTACCCTCCCTCAGTTCTAATACACTTTTGCCGTTGTTCCTGCTACTTTTTGAACACGAACGCCAAGCCATCTTTCCCGAGCTCCTTGCAGCGCACTTCCACAGCTTTGATGACCTGAATGAATGATTGTCCTTGAATTTCCATCCCCTGAACGGAAACTTGAGGTCAGAGAACAGCCACAAGTTGCCAGGAGCCAAATCTGGACCTCATGATGGATAGGGTATAGTTACAATACCTCGAGCGTTCAAGAAATCCACGAGCGACATGCGCACTCACATTGTCATGATGCAGTAAAATTTCGTTATTGCCGCAAGCTTGCAAGCTAATACGTGTGTCACTGTCGGAACACTGTTTTTGAAGCTTCCAAAATAATGTTAAATTTAATAAAATACACATAATATCACAGATATACAATAAATCAGTTTAAAACATTATGCTAATTTAAGTAAAATATTGAGAAAAATATTATAAATGTCCAAAATGAAGAAAAGCAGCAATAAAGAAATAAAAGTGCTCGTCTACAAAACAACAACATTCTATTTTAAAAGATTGCAATGGTTTGCATGGATGATGAGATTTCAGTAAATAGTGTAATACAATTAAATTTTGAGAAAAATTAAAAAGAATTAAGATGGAAAAATGGGTTTTATCTATCTGTTAAATGTCCACTTTGCTCTTCCCCTCTCAGAAAACCCAAATAGCCCAGTGGAGTGTCTGCAGGAATATCTGCTTGTGCCTCTGATCAACATTAAGAAATCACTCCTGAATATTATGAATCGGATCTTAACTAAGAGCATGAAAAAAATTATTGACAATTTTCTTTTACAAATTCTATTTTGCTTCATCAGTACACATATTCCTCTACTTACCGTTTCTCTTGTCTTGATGTAAATTTATTGTCTGTTGCTTGTCTTGCTTTCTTCTTGACTTTCACTTTGTTAACTAATTTACATATCGTGTACATATTCACTGAAATACATATTGTCTGGATGTTGTCCATTCATTGTTTCACATTGTTCTTGATTTCCTTATTATTCACTTTGTCATTAAAATAATTTTCTTTTTTACATGAGAATGATTGTAATTTGTGAATAGGCTAATAAATTATACTCTTACTGATTCATAGTTTTTTCATAAATATTAAACATTTAATAAAATACACAAAATATCAAAAATATACACAATAAATCAATTTAAAACATTATGCTAATTTCAGTAAAATATCGAGAAAAATATTTTAAATGTCCAAAATGAAGAAAAGCAACAATAAAGAAATAAAATTTCTCTTGTTAACAAAAACAACAAAATTCTATTTTACAAAGATTGGGACAGTTTGCATGCATGAGGAGATTTCAATAAATTCTGTTTTGAAGTGTAATTCTGAGAAAAAGGAAAAAATTAAATCAAAAATGTGTTCAACTATGCTTTTCTATTAGAACTTCACTTTGCTCTTCTTGTGGGCTCAGATCATTTTGTCTCGGCAAACCCAAACAGCCCAGTAGAATACATGCAGGGATATCTGCTTGTGCCTCTGAACAACATTGAGGATTCACTTCCTTGAATACTGTGAATCATATTTTAACTTTATACCTGAATCTTAGGACTATGATTAGGATTGCATTTTATGCATATAGGCTCATAAGTTATACTCTTATTGAATCATCACTTTTCATAAATGTGAAACATTTAATAAAATACATATATCAATATATGTACACAATATATATATATATATATATATATATATATATATATATATATATATATATATAGTGACGGAACACACACGCCGTGGGCTGGCCTCCGGCGCGCCGCACACAATGCAACCTGGTCTTTGATCAGGGGTCGTTAGCCCTGAGGGTGTGAAGCACCGCTCGGGCGTTACCAGCGCCGTGCGGCAGCCTACTGTCGCTCCGACGCCAGGCCTGTCAGGTTGTTCGTTCGTCTTGCCTGTGAGAGGCAAATAAGGGGTAGCTTGCAATGGATAGAATACGGGGCGGATCGAATTCTAATGAAACACTTGGATGGCTCTGGTAAAATTAGGCATGTATTCTTAAACTTTTTCCAGAGGCACATACACTTACACACTAGATTATAATAAACAAATTGCAATCCTATTTCTATTATAATTATAATCCTAAGTCTGGATTAACGTTCTTGCTCCATCTTGTGCAAATAAACAATAACCTCCCTACCTTAAATACTCAAAAATCATATCTTGCCCGCTAATTACAATACTCGGGCAATTTAATTGTTTATGCAAACCTACTGATCTTGGCACTAAAATGTTCTTTCAGTCTGTTCGTTCCATTATGTTGGATCGAACTGAATTCCCGTGTTAGGCGTTCGGCAAGAATACTTCCTAGTTATACCTTTTTAATCACACCTTTGGAAATATTACGACCTCTCGGTCTGAATGTCGCACGGGTACTCACGCTTCGGCGATTGGGGAACACGTAACCTGGACCTCGGCCAACGCAGTGACCGACCTCGGCTGCTTATCGCTGCGAACGGCTGCTCGCGCCGCGGTGACGCCCGGCCTCGCCCAGCTCGCTGCGCTATACGCTCGCCGGTCCGCGCTGCTCCTTGGCTCGCTTGATGCTGCCTCCGTTCGCCCGTGAAGTAGTACAATTTTCTCCGGTCGTCCCGTAGAACGGCCGTGCCTCTACCTCCGTCTTCCGTTCCCAACAAACTTGCTTCTTCGGCTGTGTTGCACCAGGAATGTCGCCTCAGCCTTCCGCTTTGGCGATGCGGCGTAGTTGCGACGTAATGATCGTATACTCGACCCTTCGGCGATCTCTATCAGACTGTTCGGCGGTTTGTTTCAGAATGTTCTGCGATTTCTATCAAACTCTCCGGCGGCCTTTCTCCGACTGTCCGGTTTCCCGGGAACCCCTTCCCCCCCTCGGAGACTGTTCCCTCGTTTTTCTATCAACGGGCCAATCGCAGGATTTAATTTTTCAGCGCTTATCGCCCCGAGAAATCATTGGCGACCACTCGTTACGTCCGACTTCTGCCGCGGCTGACGTCAGACGACGTACCAACGCGCCACATTCGAAGTGGTAAACACCCGCGATTTATCTTGGGCGTTTTTGCCTGGGGTTCTGCTTCCTCGCTGGGGCGCATATCAGAGCTCGTCTCAATATACACACACACACACACACACACACACACACACATATATATATATATATATATATATATATATATATATATACATACAATAAATCAATTTAAAACATTATGCTAATTTCAGTAAAATATCGAGAAAAATATTTTAAATGTCCAAAATGAAGAAAAGCAACAATAAAGAAATAAAATGGCTCTTGTTAACAAAAACAACAAAATTCTTTACGACAAGAGTGGGACCCTTTACATTCATGATGAGATTTCAATAAATTCTGTAGTACAGTGTAATTCTGGGAAGAAGAAAATTAAGATCAAAAATGTGTTCAATTGTGCTTCTCTATTGAAAGTTCACTTTGCCTTTCTTGTGGGCTCAGATAATTTTGTCTTGGCAAACACAAGTAGCGCAGTAGAATACCTGCAGGGATATCTGCTTGTGCCTTTGAACAACATTAAGCAACTGAAGTATACATACATTTCAACCGCAATATACATACATTTAAACCATCATTCCACTATTACTAATTTATTAGTTCTTTGTGTGACAAGAAATTAACCGCTTTCCCTTAAAATCTAAAACTCTCCGATGCTCACTCTTCCACACAGCACAGTCTGTGACCTGCGACTGAAGTATACATACATTTCAACCGCAATATACATACATTTAAACCATCATTCCACTATTACTAATTTATTAGTTCTTTGTGTGACAAGAAATTAACCGCTTTCCCTTAAAATCTAAAACTCTCCGATGCTCACTCTTCCACACAGCACAGTCTGTGACCTGCGACTGAAGTATACATACATCTCAACAGCTATATACATACATTTAAATCATTTCACGATTACTAATTTATTAGTTCTTTTTGTGACAAGAAATTAACCACTTTCCCTTGAAATCTAAAACTCTCCGATGCTCACTCTTCCACACAGCCGTCTGTGACCTGCGACTGAAGTATACATACATCTCAACAGCTATATACATACATTTAAATCATTTCACGATTACTAATTTATTAGTTCTTTTTGTGACAAGAAATTAACCACTTTCCCTTGAAATCTAAAACTCTCCGATGCTCACTCTTCCACACAGCCGTCTGTGACCTGCGACTGAAGTATACATACATCTCAACAGCTATATACATACATTTAAATCATTTCACGATTACTAATTTATTAGTTCTTTTTGTGACAAGAAATTAACCACTTTCCCTTGAAATCTAAAACTCTCCGATGCTCACTCTTCCACACAGCCGTCTGTGACCTGCGACTGAAGTATACATACATTTCAACCGCAAGGTGTCTATAACACATACTTGCTTCATGTTATGCACCATTGTAAACATCTCAAGGCACTGTCACATGATGGATGATTCTTGAATAAGCAGGTTGTTGCATGCCAACTGTAGTTTGAGTCGCTATTGGGAACCGAAATGACCATTCGAATATCGATGTTATGTCATCATTTTCACTTCCTGCCTTTGATCCGAACAGATTGTTGCAATGGATCCAGTTTTGACCAAGATTGGTCGGTTTGATTAAGTAGGAAAGTCTGCCGAGTTTGTGTACACCTGACCTCTCTCAGGGTAGCTCATGAAAGCCACATCACTTCACACAGTGAATAATTTTAGAAAGAGTCCCTATTTTTTTGCACTTGATTATTATGACGATCAACTGACTTTTTATAAGCTTGGCTTAATCATGTCTGCACATTGACGGAGTCAAGCGTAGCAAAATTTAGTACGTTGACATGATTTTGAGAAATTTCATGTTTGTGACACTTTTCATAAAGTCTTTTTAAATCAGTCACACCTTTCTTGATCCATGCCACGTTTGCTGCCTCATCTTTAATCCCAAATGAAAGCATGGGAAGCAGAAAAGTGCATTGCGTATCTCACAACCACATAACCTCTCATACTTTTAAATTTTAGGATTGAAATACCTGGTATATTCTTTTTGCCGACTTGAGTGATATCCAACAATGGTGTCGGTCTTCCACAGACTTATTTCACATTTTTCTTGAAGTGTTAAGGAGCCGAAACGAACTGATTTTAAATGTTCTGAATTACTAATTTTTCTTCTCATTTACAACCACTCACAAGTGAACAGACTTTGGTGTTAAAATAGAATGTTCTTACAACGACAAATAAACTCAGAAAGCAAAATAACCACGAAAAGACTGCGTTGGTCTGCGGACTGCACTGGATGCAGTCTCCCGGCAGTCAACAGCTGCGTGCAGAAACAGCGGCGAAAGGGGAGCAGAGGGGGGGAGCTTTTTTACCAGCATGCTCCATTACAGCGGTAATATTACATGCATTACTACAAGATCAGTGGTTTCATCATCAGCGATGAACATTTCATCATTTCTGTTCGTGAGAGGGAATTAGGAAGTGGAAGGGTTCACACTCGCATTCTCTCACATTCACACAGTGGCCCTGATAAGGGCCGATCGCCCTTAAAAGGGCGGAGTGATCCCGAGAAGGACCGATCGCCCTGAGAAGGGCGGATTGAAGGTAAGGCGGAGAGAAGAGGCAGATGAGAGGTGAAGCGGCGGAGCCCTAAAAAGGGCTATTTAAGGTGGAGCGGCATAGCCCTTAGAAGGGCTGTGTTGGATCTAGGCCATGTGTGCCTTGAAGATGTCGTGAGATCCACGAATGGCTGCACTAATGATGCGTCTCCGAAGGACTGGCAGGTAGTCTTCGTGCACCATTTGCTTGAGCAGCTTGTTTTGTGGGTCCCACGCTCCGCGCGCTCCAACAACAATGGGGACAATCTCTGCCGACGTCACTCCAGCGATGGCCCGGGTCTCTTGCAGCGTCTTCTCGTAGCGAGATAGCTTAGTTTTCCTGGCCGCCGCCAGGGAGCCCTTCCCACCTTCAAATGCCACGGCCACATCAAGGATCTTATAAGAAGTGCCATTTCTATTGGCGAGAACCAGGTCCGAGCGCTTGTCGCTCCCGAACACTTGGTCCTCAGCGACCACGCGCCAGTCCATGGCGCAAGAGGCGCCCTTGATCGCGTCAACAATTGCGTTATGACGCGAGGTGATGGCGCGGTAATTTTTCCTGCAGTGATAGATGACGTGCGCCCGAGTCTCCAGCGACTGCACTCCTGTCTTCGGGTCTTTGCAGCCAAATCTGCAATAGCCCTCAGCGGAGTTCGTGGCCCACGGAAATCCAGCACGCAGTCCTCGAAGTAGATTGAGGCGGGCTCTGTGTACCCACAGGTAGTCAGTCCACCTGAGGCCCTTGCCTGAGCGCATGAAGTGCGACGATCTGGCCCCAGCTAGAGCCAGGTCGTGGGCGGACCTGCCTTGGTCACGCTGCTTCCTCCACGCCTCCAGATGCGCCTCCTGGTTGGCACGTCGCAGGGAGCGGAGCAGACTCTTCCGCTGCCTGGGAGTGATGACTTTCTCCCCATCCTTGTGAGGATAGATAATTGAGGGAGAAAGTAGGCCGCCCCGAAGTTCGAAGGCCCAGCGAATACCGGCCGCCTTGGAGGCCTGACGGGCTCTCTTGCCCCTACCTTGGTGGGGTTCCGTTAAGATAATCAGCTACTATGTTCACGGAAATGTCGCTGTTAGGCAGCCTCGATGCCACGGTGGAGCGGAGTTGCTCGTTAGCGATTTCTCTGACTGTGATGTCCGGGGAGGTGAGTAATTTAAAGGCTCCCTCAATGAAGGCGAAGTGGACCTCGTTCGTGAATTGCGGGAGACCCATGCCCGCACCGGACTTCCCCGCATGGATGTAATGCGAGGAGGCGTTATCCGGAAGTCCCGAGGGTTCTTTAACAAACGCTCTCAACCAGGAGTCCAGGTCATCGGCATCGGCGACGGCTAACGTCATCCTGATAGGGAAGGAGAGGCGCGAGAGCACAGTGAGCAGCGCATCCAGCTTCTGCCAAGGCGCGGGATTCCCGTCGGCAACGTCTCGCGCTTGGTCGAACACATCGTTCACCTTGGCAAGGGGGGGAAGGATGTTGAAGCCCACTGGCTTGCCAAGGGACCTGGTGTAGTCAGCGTTCAGAAGAATCTTCAGGGGGACCCCGTCAACCATATACTTAGTCATACACCGTGCCGTCTCTTGTAGATAGGGAGTCGCTCTTGCTTGTGTTAATCCTGACTCCTATCTTGGCCGCCTCAGCTGCAAGGTGGTCAATCATCCTCTGCAGTGTCGCCGGGTTGGAGGCCGCCAGCCAGACGTCGTCAGCGTAGGCACCGCCCGGGATGCGAAGCGCCAACGTAGACCGGAGGAGAGGGTCAATTGTGAGGTTAAAGAGCGTAGGGCTGAGTGGGCAACCCTGACGCACACCCCTGAGGCATCTAGCGGGGGCGGACTGACCCTTAGAGGAGAGATAAGATGTATGGTTGTCGGTGTAAAGATCTTTGACAACTTAAGATAGCTTCTTGCCTACGCCCGCTGACCTAAGACCTTCCAAGACCGCCTGGTGGGAGACGGAACCGAAGGCGTTAGAGAAGTCTATGAAGGCAAGGCACAAGTCAATCTTCCCGCCCTTAGCCTCGTTAAGGAGCCGTTCGACGAGGAAATTGTTTTCATAAACCCCATCGTGGGGTCTAAAGCCCTTCTGGGCTGGAGAGAGGGCGCCGTTTTCTTCCACCCAGTCATTCAGTCGACGGCCCCATAACGATAAATATAACTTCAGGATGGTGTTGGAAAGCGCTATAGGGTGCCAATTGGCTGGAGAGTCACCGTGGCCCGATTTGTAAATTGACTGTGTTGGATGCCTTCCAGCTATTGGGCACCCGTTGAAATTTGGCGCAGGCCCTGAAGGTAGAGGAGAGAAGCCGACAAGTGGGATCGACCTTCCGCCAGTTGTTGTACCGCAAGCGGTCATCTCCAGGAGCCGTGTTGGCCATTCCCTGCAGCCGTTCGCACACTTCTTCTCTGTGAAGGTTGTTTCCTTCACAGTGGGCCGCCCTTCAGCCACCGGAAAGCATTCACCCAGGGACGGAAGCGAGAAATGGGCCGACAGCGCTTCCGGGTCAATGTCGCAACGCGGGCCTTCATTGCCCGAGATGATTCGCATCGCTCTGCGGGCGTTCGACGAGTATATGGCGGAGATCTTCGCCTTGCTCGCGATTCCGTTGTCGGGGCGAGAGACGCCTGCGCCAGCACGCAGTGGGGTGGACGGGTTGCGTAGGCAGAGTGCCTGGACCTTCTCCACAGCTTGGTCTATGAAGTTCTCCAGCTGCAGCCAATTAATATCAGAAACGGGGGCCTTCGTCGCCTCGATGACGCCCCTGAGCTCCTCCAGGTCAGGGTGTAGCTTCCCTACCAAGGAAGGGTCTGGGGGCGTTGGGCGAAGCGCTCCTCTGTTGCGCGGCGGCTGGGGCGAGCGGGACGCGCTCCGGCGATTGCTCGCGGGATTGGCTGCGATTGGAGCCGTCAAAGGAGCGGGCGGTGGGGCACCCCTGCCGGAAGAATCAGGAGCGGATCTTGAGGACCTTGCTTCAGTTATCTCAGAGGCGGGTAGTGCGACTGTGACCATTTTCACCGTAAGGTGTGAAATGCGACTGACGCCGGGATTGATCATCTTTAACCGTAATTTTCGAGAAAATTTGGCTATCGCCGACGTGTAACACTTCCATGAGAATGCTGCACGCTGCAGTTACCGTTTGCTGGTGGTAGATATCGTATGAGGACCTCAGTTTGTACGAGAGCTTCAATTTCGTCTGGTCTGGCTGGTAAATTACCATTTTGGATAGAAAAAGATGAAGCCTTTATTACTGACAGGAAAGTGTATGGTGAAAAATGTGCATTAAATTGTGCTCTTCAAATTATTTTTAAAACGTTTGTATTGTTTTTAACATTTGTTAAGGGAAATTTTGATAAATTTAATTTTGAATTAGGGAACTGTTTTATAATTATTGTATTTTAATATTACATATTATATCTCATTTTACATATTTGTTACATATTCTCACTGTTCTCATTACATATTTATGTACATATTTTAACGTTTCATACTACATATTTTCCCGGTCTCTAATGATAATTGAATAAAATGCTTGGGGGCTGCAGTCCTGCAGCCTCCCCTCAAGAGCCGCCACTGCACAATTATATAATGAATCGCTAATCAGGGCGCGCAATTGTGTGGAACGAAGCTATGGAGTGTGGAAAAGGCGATTTCGTATCTTAGCTGCAGGCATGAATTTAAAATTTTGAAAGTGTAATGGTAGCTACTGCTATTTTGCACAATATAGCGTGCCAAATGGAGAGCGTTCCTGCGGTTACTGATGACGTTACTGATTTCATAGACTTAACTAATTTTACACAGAGTGGAACTGAAAATGAAAGGGAAACCACTTCATATGTAAGAAGTGCTTTTGTGAGTTAGTTTGAAACACTATAATTTTAATGAAGAAAAATACAATTAACATTTTTTTAATTTCCTAGTAGTTTTTCTTTTTCCAAAAGAATCATTTCCATTCTCAAAGAATTTTCTTTCTCCCACATCTTCACTTTCAGTGCACTCTCTCTTTCAATTATATCTACTTTTTCGCTTTCTCTTTCATTTATTTTTATTTTGTTTCGTGTTCAGCGGTATATTTTTTTTATTTTCTGCAAGCTATGGCTTGGGGCCAGCCCATTCACATACTGTCCTAAGTTTTTACTCTTTTATTTTGCCCCAGGGCTGACGATTTCCGTTTCCGTAAATCTGCTGGGTTATAATGCCCCCAGTCACCACTCTGACTTGTGGAAGCAACAGGCTCCCGAACACAACTTTTAAGATGAGTAGAAGGAACAGGTTCCCTAACACTAGATTGTAATTCACTCCAATCACAAATTTGACGAACCTGGTTCCATGTTTGGCTCTTTAAATTCAATAATGGCATCTTCCACTATTTCATTTTCATGCAGAGCCCTGCTGTTCTCAAATCCAACATCTTCGGAAACACCTATATCCTCATCAGCTCTACCTGTAGCACCAGTGTTTCCAGGTGCGTCTACATCAGCATCAAGCTGGTTCCCAGTTATTGTGGTTCTCAGAATTTCCAATAACTTTAATGTTAATTCGTGTCCTTCTACTAGAATACGCAGTCTTGGGCTACTGAGGAAGGCTCCAATTGCTAATCTTATTGAAGTGTTTGTATAGAATCTAATAAAGTTAAGATGGGAGTTTTTGGTAGAACCGTATATTGTACATCCATAATCAATTTTCGCTCGAATAAATGATCTGTATGTGTTCATTATGATGCCTTCGTTAACTTCCTAATTTTTGGAGCATAAAGCTTTCAGGATGTTGATACGTTGCTTGCACTGAATGACAGGGTTTTGTATGTATGGTTTCCATGATAATTTGGTATAAAAAATAAGACTTAGGCTTTTCATTTCTTTACACAGTTTTAGTTCTTTGTTTCCTAGAAAAAGTTTGGGTTCAGGGAATGCTCTAGAATGTTGTGCAAATATGTACATTGATTTGATTAACGAAAATTTGGATCCTGATGTGCAGAAGCTTACAAGATTAAGCCATGTTGGAGAACTTCAATCATTCACATTGTTCTTCCAACACGTAAGTGTGAAATCATCTGCAAAAGCTCGTATTTTGATTGGTTTGGGTAAAGTTGAAATCACATGGTTAATGGCAATGAGAAATAGGGAGACGCTTATGACAGATCCTTGTGGGACTCCGTTTTAAATCTCTTGGGGTTCTGAAAGATGATCTTGAACTCGTACTTGAATTGATCTGTTATTTAATAAATTATAAATAAAATGTAATATGCCACTTGCATCCTATTTCAATGAGGATTTTTTATGATGCTGGATTGATGTATGAATTTTATTTTTATACTTCCAAATCATATATAAGCTTTTTCGATATCTAGGGACATTAGAGTGCAATATTGATTATCAAAAGCTTCAGAAATATCTGTATGTATATGGTTCAAGTGATCAATAGTTAAACCAAATTGACGAAATCCAAATTGATTTGGGGTGATCCAATGGTTAGTTTCTAGAACCCATTTAAGTCTTCGGTTTATCATCTTTTCGAACAGTTTGCATAGGTTGCATGTTAGTGAGATGGGTCTATAATTGTTTGGTAACGTGTTATCTTTATTTGGTTTCGCCAATGGAATTACTATTGCTTGTTTCCATATGGTTGGAAATGGGATGTCCATTTATAGTTCTAGATTTGTAATAGGTATTCAAATCTGTTTGGTAAGTTCATATTCTGATTAAGAGTAGCAAATTTTCATTTTTTATGTTCTTATTTCTTGCGAAATCTGGAAAAGAAATACAGGCGACTAAGACGCACATTGTTAATCTTCAACATTTGAGGAAATCGCCCTTAAATAGATTCAGTATATTTAATGGGATTTTGTATATTAATTATTATAGACAATCAAATAGTTTCAGTAGGCTAATTTTTTTAAGTGAAGTGCTTGAATAAATCTCACTTTCAAAGATAGAACCCGTTGTTTCACAGTTATATTTAAATTACCAAATGTCTAGGCTTTACTACGATGAAAAACTCTGTTCCCATTCGTTTACTGGAATGTATAATCTCAGAATATTAAGAGTAATTTTTTTCTTTCCGTAAATTGTTTTCCTCTTCACCTCTTTGATGCTGCACTGGAATTCTTGCGCATTTTTTATCAGTTCATCCTTTCTTTCTCGATTTTTGTAATCTCACTGCTGCTGTCTCACAAAACACCAGCACACTCGTACAAATAATTGAGACGCGTTGTCTCCTCACGTGTTCACTGTTTGGGCATACTGATACTCTCAGAAATTTTGTAGACGCTTCGAATACTGAGAGCAAGGAGGTGCGAGTCCTCACGTAAGATTGTCCACTACTTAGTAGTATGGATGGCGACCGCTATTGTATTTCTTTTTCGTTGTTGTTGAAAATGTTTTTTTTCGCTTTCGGTGTCAGATATTTTTCTTTTAATCTGAATGCTAAAGTTGCTTGTTTTGGTAATCTGAGGTCACGTATGAAATCACTGAGCTCTTGTTAGGAAAATTGTTCTGTTGTAGCAACACTTTCGTCGTATTCAGTCACTGCTAACTCCTGAATTACATCCCAGAATCTGTAAATCCTCTATCGGATACAGAAATTCCAGGAAGTATGATGGACACTGGTATGGGGGACATCAGGTCCAAGAGGCACAGGTCGCCTTGCTGGTTCCGAATCAGGGTACGGATAGCGTATTCACCCGTCGCAGCTCCCGTCCGAGGGAAGGGAACCGCCCCTTAGCCGCACCAGGGTGCAGGTGGAGGGGAGGAGTGCGGCCTCCCCTGCGGTGCACGTCTTCCACGCTCCCTACCGCTGCCTCGACATGACGTTTTGCCACCGTCCCTGCCTCTGGCCGGGTAAAGGGGAATCTCTCGTGGTGTAGCTACACCACAGTAGCAACTACTTCCATCGGTGTTGTCTCAGTAGGCTTAGCAGCCATTTCCAAAGGAATTGTCTGTTGGGTGCGAGTCTCTTATTTCTTGTGGCATCGTGGCTGCTTCTGGCAGCATAGCAATAGAGTTTGGACAAGTTTTTTTGTACATCTCCAGGGCAGTTGTCTTAAATACGGGTTGAAATTTCTTCTTTATTGACACCCTATACTTCTATTTCATAAATTCCTGTAGTTTAAACCCATTTATATTTGTTCTGGGCACATCTTTGACCAGTCTGGTTAGAAGTGAGACAATTACATGTTTAGGGATTTGCCCTTTGCCATTTACACAGTTCGCTGCCCCACTTGGTCTTCAGGTCTTCGAAAACAGCCACATCCAGGGGTTATAATAGGTCCGTGGTATGGGGAGGTAGCTTCATAATTGTGACTTGGTATTGCTGGACTAATCTAATTAGTTGTGTTGAAACATGAGTGGCATGCCCATATATTAACAGCACTGCCCTTTCGTCACCTATTTTGGACAAAAACGCATCACGAAACTATTTGAAAAAATAATGTAGCTTCCATCCATCCCCTTGAACTTGATAAGACGTCCTGATCAATCCAATTCTCCATGATGTATTTCCCTTTAAAGACAGTAGTGGAAGCATTTGTCCAGCTTCAGAACAGCATAACAACACTGATGTTTTCACGCCCAGTTATACTCATTTGGCGCTTGCTTTTTGCACCAATGGCTCCCCCACAACTCTGGCTTTGACGGGTCATGACAAATTGATGTCTCATCACAACTGAATATTCTCTCCGGTTCCCGCGGCGAGATTTTTCTTCTATAGTTTTTGTTAAAACTCCAAAGAAATTGTCCATTACCCACGGGTTGATTTGATCACACTAACGTATTCAACGTTTTGTGCTTTCTTAATGGATAAGTGATGCCTATGTCTAAAAGCAACAAACCAGTCTACACCTGGCCTGTGGTCTTTAAATCTACATGGGATGTTGTTTTGTCTGATGTAAAGTTGAACGAGATCCAAAACTCCTTGCCGAGGTAAGCCAAACCCATCTTTGTCCATTTCTTTCCAACAGTTCGAAATCTGCAGCAGACGAAAACGAATCATCACCACCACCGCCCGTTTCCTGGAAGTGAATCCTTTACCACGTGTACCTAGAATACGGTGTTTTAATGTAGATTTAGGAATAGTGTAGAATGTAGTCTTTGTGCCACTGCTAACGTCGTTTGCTTTTCCAAGTCCCCTTCTGAGTAAGTTTACACCAGCTCCTCTCTGGTTTTTTCTGATGTATATGTCACACTTAATATATTGTACATTGGTACATTGTTTTCGTTATTGGAATACTATGTATGTAATAATAA